>CABHPP010134293.1:0-11942 GCA_902168425.1 Peromyscus attwateri
AATTCCTATGCTTGTTAAGTATGTTTGTTGAGGAATAAATAAGCTCAACTGCTTAATTATTTTATGTTGTTTTGCAAAGCTGACCAGGTATTTATTGACTATCTGATTCAGTAGCTAAAATGTAAGCAACATCTACATTGATAAGCTTTATCCTCCTTCTTAGGCTAAATCTACTCTATAGAATCTGAAATTTCCTACCATTTCTGTTAGCTTGGTTTTTGTCCACACTTCTGCTTTCAAATTTCTGTCTTTGGAACTGTAGCTCAAGTGACAAATATTTCTTGAAATGATGGTGAAACATTTGTGTTAGCACAGTTTTTAATTCTCCTTTTTTGTTTGGCTTTGCTTTTGATATGCTGGAGAGGGACACAGGGCCTCAGTGGGCTAGGAAAGTCCTCTACCACTGAGCTATGCTTACACTTCATACTTTATTTTTAATACTATTTTACAATATAATTTTATAGTTCAAAACTCTTCAACTCTCATTTTTTAAAAGCAACATAAGGGAGTACAAATTTGTGTGAACTATAGATGGCTGGTATAAAAGATAGATACCCAATGAGTTTCCTTCAATACCTAGAAAATGGGTGTTAACATCATTAAATAACTCACTAACTCTACTCTCCCAGCTGTGGATAAACTCAGTAGAGGGGTCAAACCCCCAGTGAACATGGCAACTAAATGCCCAGCTCCAGGAATAATGAGCAGTATTAATGACAATCTGAGAATTCTCTAGTTGGCAGTGTGCACACATAATTCTAGGTACATAAACTATATGGTATGGGAAAAAGAGGGTCCTCCTTGCTGCTATACCGTTCATTGTTTTATGGAGATATTAGTTCCTTCTTGTTCTTAAATGTGTAACAATACCTGGCGAGCATCTGTATATGGCATGGAGTCTCAGTGTTGAAGAGATCTTCAGGATCTTCTGGTATAACCCTTCAACTGATGTTTGAGAAAGCACTGAGTGCCTACTGTGTGCTGTGTCATTACCAACATGACATTCTACACCAGTGGTTCTCAACCTTCCTAATGCTGCAACCCTTTAATACAGTCCCTCCTGTTGTGGTGACCACCAACTATACAATTATTTTGTTGCTACTTCACAACTGTAATTTTGCAGCTGTTGTAATGTAAACACCTGATAGGCAGAATATCTGATATGTTATGATATAATATGACCCCTGTGAAAGGGTCATTTGGCCGGGCGGTGGTGGCACACGCCTTTAATCCCAGCACTTGGGAGTCAGAGGCAGGCGGATCTTTGTGAGTTCGAGGCCAGCCTGGTCTACAAAGCGAGATCCAGGAAAGGTGCAAAGCTACACAGAGAAACCCTGGCTCGGAAAAAAAAAGAAAGAAAGAAAGGGTCATTTGACCCCCAAAAGGGTTACAACCCAGAGGTTGAGAACCATTGCTCTACATCCTCCTCTACCATCTCCAATTCCCATGTATTTGCTAAAAGTAGAAAGATATAGTTTAGGCTGGTCTCCTTGCCTCCAGTCACTATATCCTGCTGACTTGGCCTCAAATACCCATTTCCAGTCCTCTACTTCTATCTCCATCTTAAAAATTAGACTCCTGCTGGGTTGCCCAAGCTGGTGTCAGGCTTGTGGTTGGTCTTAAGTAATTTATCCTCTTTTCCATTCCATGCTTCATTGCAGGCTTTCATCACTGCACATGGTTTTGTTGCCTTTTGGCCAGTATCTTCTCACATCTAAGTTATGAGAGGCTTTCAGGTCTTCTCTCCCCACCTCTGGTCTCTCCTCACCCAATCTACTTTGTAAAGTTTAGCACTTGAACACCCAATACATGTAGATATGTTTGGAAATGTTTAAGGCAAGGACTTGTGCCCATAAGGAATTTACAAATAAACATCTAAGCTTCAGTTTCACAGTAGGGACTGAGGATGGAACTCAGTGGAAAGAGTACTTGTCTAACAGGTATGAGGCGCTGCTGGGTTGGGTTGGATCCTCAGTGGAGTTCTATTTCACACTAGAGAAAGAAAGTAGGGTAACTACTGCTCAAAGCAATTAAATATATTTTGAAAATAACCAGGAGAGAGAGAGAGTACCTCAATTGGTGGAGTATTTGAATGCACTGAGTTTGACCCTCAGCACCATATAAAACCAGGCATGGTGGCAGATATGTGTAACTGTAGCACCCAGGAAGTGGATTCAGGAAGATCAGAAGTTCAAGATCATACTCAGCTACAGGAGTTCAAGTCCATTCTGGGACATATAAGGACATGTAGAGAGGAGTGAGTGCTTGACAGGTATGTAAAGGCGACAAGAGAGTGCTGGAGGTGAGAAAAATCAGTTGCATTCTATACCTGTATGAAACTGTCAGTGATCCAATTTAATAAAAATTATTTGGACACTTTATACAGGAAAATAAAACATTTCATAGTCCTTTATAGTAAAAAAAAAAACCAAAATATGAAAGTCCCCAGCACATAGAAATGGTTAATATTTAAGGAAATGGAAGCAATTATTACCCTTCAATCATTATACATTATATATTTATATCAAATGATCATATTGTACCCCACAAATATGTCCACCTTTTCTGTCTCAATAAAACATCTCATTCTTTGCATTTGATGATATTATTACACTGCTTGATGTTGTTAATAGATTTCTTTAAAAAAAAAAACATGTCTTTCCTAAACAACTGATTTAAAGGTCCTCTGCTTATGTATGTCTTTGAAGCCTCTTCAGCATGTGGTACCAGAATCCATCATAGAAATAAGCAATAAGTATTTATGATTTAACATATTAGGTAGGTACCCAGAATTAATGCCTTGGAATTTATGCCAACAATCGATCCATGATCCTGTAAGACATCCAAATGTTATCACATATAATGTAACTAAAATTACAAATTATGAATTTATCTGGATCCCTTTCCAGACAGAACTTAACAGAAATTCCACCTGTTGAAAGTCAATGGAAGCTTTCCATTTCCCTCTTGCTACACTCACATTTTAAAATAAATATATATTTTCAACAGTATCTCCATTCCTACCAAAACCAAGAGGAGAATAATGATCTCCATTTTGTTTTAAGTGGAGGCTTTCATCCCAGTCATTATGTTTGAAGGTGAGGATGATAAACGTTAGTGCATATTCAAATTGAAAAAAGCCATCGCAGTATAACAATCAATGAAATCAAATTCCCTCCCCCAGGAGAAGCCAGATTTTATCCAACATGAAAAGAAGAAAGCATTAAGTAGAGAGAAGACTTTTTGATAACAACAAATATTCACACGAAGGTGAACACAAAATTTCACACGAAGGTGAAATTTAGTATGGCTCCCATATAATGCTAGATCTGAACTGAATATCCTTTTTTTCTTTTCTTGCCTTTTTTATTTTTTAATCCCCAGCATTGGGAATCAAACCTAAGGCACTGTGCCTTAAACACTCCACCACTAAGCTACACCTCCAGCTCTTGGACAATAATATTTATTCTAATTTTGGTCCCATTCAGAGAAATATCTGGCTTTGACTCAAATATTGTCTTGGATAATAAGATGAATCAGTAATTCATATAACTAATATTCCTAGCTCTCTATTCTTCAGTGCACTTGAAACCTTTGGAATCAGCTATGTTTGCACCCACATAGGTTTATTAAAATTACCGTATTTAGTTGGGGGTGCTTGAGATTAGGAGCAGAGGGAATAAAATAAAGAAAGGTTGAACCTTTGAAAATAATGCATTTTTATTATGATTATAGAGAGAAAAGAGGCACACACGCAAACTGGCAGCGTCAGTTCAGTTTCCATGGGGGTGGATTGATGCTCACAATCAGTAATGCAGGTTGTTTGGAAGCAGGTCTTGACAGGGGTGTGTACTGCAGGGCTTGGTGGGGGGAGAGGGGGAGCTAGACAATGGATGAGAGTGGCCCTAATGGAAGTCTGCACAGGGGAGGGGACATGCTTGAGGAAAGCCCATCTTGTGGCGACATGCTGATTAGGGCTATTCAGTTTACTGTTTAATCCTGAAATATTGTTCAGAAATACTGCACCGGAGTAATGGGTGTGGCTTTCTTTAACGTATGTGAAAAATCAACACAAGTAAGAAATGACTGATCTTTGAGACCCTCTCATTTAAATGGTGTAGGTTGCTTCCCATACAACCTGATGCTGGAAAGGGGATTGTTTTACGGCAGGGGAAGCCCTGTGACGCACTCAATTTTCTTTGCAGAGCTCAGTTATCAGCTATACCCATGCTACAAAGTCTAGATGCCATATCTGTCATACCACCGAAATGCTATTCCTAACTTCATGCTGGCATTTACATCATATATGCAACTAAGTGTTCAGTGTGGAAATGCATGTCTAATCTTTCACTCCTCATAATAGTTCTGGGCCAATAAGCCCAAAGACACACTTGATAGGAACTTGGCACTGTCCCCAGGCCACGTCTTCCTTAATAGGCTGCCTGGAAGTAAAGGTTTTCAGGACACTAATAAAACGTCCTTAGGAGACCAGGAATGTTGGCATCTCTACGACAGGAACACTGTTTTAGCATTGGGAACTTAGAAAGTGAAACGTCACACATAGTCCCAACTACCTCAGACCCAGGTCCTCTCACCTCATCCTCGGCTCCTAGAGCCAGTCGACTGTGGAGCATGCGCAGTGAACCACACCCGCTCCCCACGGAGCCCTGCGCCTCTCTGCCCCGCTCTGGCAGCCACTCCAGATTACTCAGCAACGCCCCCCTCCACCATCACCTACCTCCGACTACAAGCTCAGCAGCTTCTAGGCCCCTTTAGTGAGGTGCGAGTAGTCCCGGCGATGACCTGAGCTGCCCTCTCTCCCTTTTCCCACAGGCCCCCCACCTCCTGGCCTCCCGGGGCCAGCAGCCCTAGCCCCCTCTTGCTGCCCACGCGCGGACACCTTACCCAACACAATGGGAAGGAGAATGGACAGGGCTACAGATGCCAGGCGGCTCGGCTCTGCGTGCCTCTAGCCTGGCTCCTCCGCGACCAGGTCACAGCTCGCGCTGCCGCCTCGTCCTCCGTGGGGCAGCAAGTGCAGCTCGGACCTCGGTGGCCTGACAGCTGCCGCTCGCTCCCGCCGCTGCCGCCGCGCAGCAGCGTCTCGCGCCCGCGCCCGCGCCCGCCAGGGGAGGGGGCGGGGCCCGCGCCGCCTCCTCGTGCCCCCTTCTTGACGCTGGGGACCCACTGTAGCCGCCGCCCGCCGGCTCCTGTGGCTTGCTCTTCCTTCATGCTCGGCTGTCCAACCGGGATCTCCCTCATCTTTCTTCCCCTCCCAGCTGATTAGAAGTCACAGTCCCAATGGACCATCAAATAATCGCTCTGGCAGCTTAGCGTCTCTTCTGCCTGGGATCTAACGTCTCAGGCAGAGCTAGCAATAGCATCATTTCCTGCAATGACTCTTCCATTTACCTCAGTTACCAAAGAAACAAATCTTTCATTTCTTTTTGTATCTGCTTGTTCTGTTTTGTGTTTGTCCCAAGAGGTAGTACATACACCGTCTTGCTTCAAATAGTACAGGAAAACACATGATCACAACACATTAGTAGGCCCTATTGGTGCCTATTGCTCAAAAAATTCTCATGACGCTTCAAAAGAAAAGATTGACATCTGTAACTCAGCCACAGAAAACACGTAGCCCTTTATGCCTCCTTATCAATTACTATTCTAGAGAATCACAGGAACTGTTACTGTCAATGTTCCAATTATGCCCAGCCACCAACCTAGTCCTTCCTGATTTCCTGTGGTCCTTTGGTATCTTCGACTAGTTGGTGATTAACCTGCCTCTCTCCACCCTCATAACCAAAGGAAGGCAAATCTCTTCAAGTAATTGAGCCTGCACTCCATCTTTTTCTCAGTTACATTCATGTCTTAAGCTTCACTGCTTTCTGAACACCCATTCCTGTATGGCACTGCCCCCTTCCACCATATGTTCCTTACACACACCATCTCTCCATCTATGCCACTCTCTCCCTATCTTTTCACAAGGCAAAACAACCAATCTCAGCAAGGCTCTGCTTAAATGCCACTTGTAAGGATAGCTTTTCTCCATAATCCCATAATGAAGACTGCCTCAATTCATCTCTTATAGCCTCTTGTAGCTTGCTATGTTTTCATTTCACACCACAATCATATAATGTGTGATTATGTACATAATACATATATATACATATATATTACATACTTATTTGGTTACAACTGTCTCCTTCACTGAACTATACTGCACTATAGGTTCAGATACTGTGTTTAAGTTCACAACTATATCCCCCCAAAGCAAGATACATATTATGCACTAAGAAAGTATTTATTACATATGAATGAATGAATAATGTATCACCAATAAATGTTGATATTTTAAAATAAATGGAGCTAATGGAATCCCTTGCAGGTTTAAATCCACCTCACTGCTCACATAAACACACTACTCTTGGGATGGGAAGAAGATACATACCATCCTCTGAAGTAATTTTTACTGATTCTAATCTTCAAAAAAAAAAAGAAAAGAAAATTACTTCTACAGCTTGGATACGGTTCATCCTTCAGTGGTTCATGTGTTGAAGTTTGGTCCTCAGTATTAGGGTGGTAGGACCTTGAAGAGATAGAGCCTGGTGGAATGTCACTAGGTCCTGAGAGTGGATCCCTCAGGAATGGATTAATGATGAACTCATGAAGTGGGTTGTATTTCTCAGGAGTGAGCTAAAGGTTATGGTAGTGAAATGCTATAAATTAAGGACACACCATGTACTTGTCTCCGATATGTCCTTTTTTGCTTCTTCATCATGTTGTTACCCATCCAGGGACCTCTCATCAAGATACTGGTGGCATTCTGTTTCTCTATAATGGTTGATCAAAACAAGCATCTTCACAAGTTTCACAGCCTCAGGTAATTTGGTATAGGTGTACAAAATGGATTAAGGTCTGAATACTTGTATGTATATATTTAATCTATATATGTGTAGTATTTGTACATACATATTTTATGTTTACTATGTTGTTTTATATATACATTATAAAACACAGAACACTAAAAACACCCCAACACAGAAATTGTTAAAGAAAGAAAAAGAAAGTATGCTGCTGTTACAATGCTTATTTCTGAACTCCAATGAAATGTTTTGTGAAGAGCTCTAAATAAATGTCCTTAGCAGAGTCTCATCTTCAGGCATAATAATTTGTACTCGTTTGTTCTCTTCCCAGGAATGCTGTTTTCTGACAGTTTTTAACAGTCTTTAAGAATCTCTCAAACCTACATACACTTATTAAAGGCTTCTTTTATTTCTAGGCTTAGATGCCTAGTTCTGTAGTCAGGCTCTCATGACTGCTAAAGATACCACACTGCTAGAAACCCTAGGGGTAAGCAAAACCTTATGTTAATCCAGAGACTCCTAAATGCAAATTCTACATGAAAAACATTTTATAGCTCTTATAAGAAACCCTGAACTAGGCAAGGAATTCTTAGATATAGTACCAATGATAAGAGATAGTTTGACTCCTTCAGAATGAAAATAACCTTTATACTTCAAAAGACACATCAAAGTTCTCCCCGAGATAGCCCTCTCCACAATACAAAGACTGATTTGTACAGCATCACCAACAAAAAGTTGAAATACTGGGCTTGCTGATTACTTTGTATCATGTAAATTTGCTTCAATTTTCTAATTTGTAAATGTAGGAAGTAGTAATACTGTGATAATCATATAGACTTATCTGTACACGAAGAAGTGCCTTTGACTTTAGTAAGTAATCAAGGAATGTTAGTACTATTAACAGAATGGAAATATCTTGGACACTATCAAGGGGTTGGGGAGATAGCTCATCATAAAGTGGATGGCATGAAAGCATGAGGGGCTAAAATCAGATTCCCAGAATCCATGTAAAATGCAGAGCATAGACCATGGCAGTGTGCCTCTGTAACCCCAGACAGTTTCCTAGAATTCATTGATTAGTGTGTCCAGTCAATCTGTTAACTCAACGTTTAGTGAGAGTCCCTGTCTCAAAACCAGTGTGTAAAGCAACAAAGAAGGAACGTGAGGTCAACCTCTGGCCTTCACACACATATGTGCACACACTCACATGAACAGAGAAATGCACACACACACATAATAATAATAATAATAATAATAATAATAAATAAAAATGTTTTAAAAAATGGAACCTGCTGAGCATGGTAGCCCATGTCTTTAATCCCAGCATTTGGGAGGCAGGATCAGATGGACCTCTATGAGTTCGAGGCCAGCCTGGAAGGTGTACATAATCCAGAAAAGCCAGGGTCACATTGGGGGACCCTGTCTCAAAATAAATAAACAAAAGAATCTGAGGTTTAAAAAATGAATAAAAAAGCAGATAATCTGAGTATACTTTTTCCAAAATCTGTGCAAATGATTGGTGAATATATGAAAAATTCTTGGCATCATGAATCATCAAGGGAATACAAATTGAATTCATAATAAGACACCATACCACACCTACTAGGACAGCTGTAATTAAAAAGTTGTGTCAGAGGCTTGAAGAGATGGCTTAGTAGTTAGAACATGATGCTCTTCCAGAGGACCTGGGTTCAATTTCTAGCACCAACATGATGTCTGACAAGTATCTGTAACTTTAGTTACAGAGTAGTAAATGGCTTACAAAATGCAATGTACCTCCACAATGGAATATTTTAAGTCACAAAAAGGAATAAAGTTGGGGATAAATGCTATAAATGAATGAACTTGGAAACATTCTATTAAGTGAAAGAAGCCAGTTACAAAAACTTAATCTTGTATTAGTTATATGAAGTGCTCATAAAAAGGAAATGCACAGAAACAAAAATAGATTACCAATTACATAGTACTAAAGAGCAGATTGAGATACTGAAATTTAAGAGTAGATTGAGATATTGAAGTTTAAGAGTAGATTGAGATACTGAAATTTAAGAATAGATTGAGATAATCGAAGCTTTGGTGTAGATTGAGATACTGAAGTTGACTGCTAATGTGTATGAAATTTCTTTTGAAGGTGGTTAAATTCATTGTTGTCGTGACTGCACAATTCAGAAGGCATTCTAAAACTTATTTAATTGTAGACTATATAAAATGCCAACACCATGGTATGTGATTTATAGCTCAATAAAGTTAGACCTAAAAATGCTAGAAAGAGAATAAAAGATGTGGAGGAGGAATCTTTAACAAAAAAAGAGCAAAAGAATCCTAAATAATATCCTAGAGATCTCTTTAAACTAAACATCATCTCCCATGAACTCTGCATACCATTAAGACAACAATAATAACCTTCCAAGAGATATATCAAACTATTCTAAAGTTATTTCCTTTCCCAGAGGTATCAACAACCTCATTTGAATATAAACTTAAAAGCTATAGTATACTACCAGGGAAATTTGAGCACTAGGCTATATATTTTATACTATTAATAACTGTCGATTTTCTTTCAGTTGTCACAAAGATATTGTGGTAATGCCTTAGAAAGAAAATTCATCTTTTAAAGGCTTTCCTGAAGTGCATATGGATTCCGTGATATACTGACATCTGATTTATTTATTTATACTAAATTTCTACTATACAGATGATTTATACTAAACATCTGACACATTTAAAGTAATATAGTGGTGGAATGGGAGGCGTAGACAAAGGCAAACTGGACATGAATTGAAGCTGCATGATGGGCGTATCCACTAACTTACTATATAGTCTTTTCTTTTTTGCATGCTTAAAAAGAAAAAAAGGAAAGTATTTCATTCTCATTTGTCCCACTCTACGCTTGTATGAACATTTCATATTTTTGTTTCTCTAGTACTTTGATGCTGGTTTCATCTAAAAGATGGACATAAGAATCCAAGTCTCGTAAAATGTAATTAGTCTCTCTAAGAGGATAAATCAGGCAAGAACATAGTGAGATTGGTTAATATACTTCAGTTTCCTTTCTGGAATCTGAGAAATGAAATAGAATGTCTATATCTTGTCCATCACTATGGGTCATCTATCCTTTAGAGTTCTGCTAAAGTAGAAACCTCACTTTTACCTCATCTCTTTGGAACTCACTTCATAAATTGCTGCTTTGGACATGCATGGTAAAGGTTATCTAGTCTAGTGACTCCTAAACTAAGTGTACATCAAATTACATAGAGGACTTATCAAACCTACAAATTCCTGATCTGTGACCTTGAAATCGCTGTAGTAGTGGCCAGAGGTCTATATTTTCAGTAAGTTCTCTGGATAATTCTAATATAGGCCATGTACATGTATTTAGGAACTATGGACTTCATGTGTCCTCTTGGCTATTTTCAGAATCCCCTCTAACAATTCCTGGACTCATGGGTTATTTGGCTTCTGAATAATGACTTCACAAGTAGTCCATTCTATCATTTAGAGCATGTACTTTACCAGAAAGTTCTTATGAAACAATGAAATCTGAAAACTCTTAACACCCACACATTTTGGTACTAGTTCTGACCTTAGAGATTGCAGTTAGATTTGGTTTCATTGAACTTTCTCTTAAGAGAATACAAGTTTTTCCTTGGAGGGTGGTAAGAAGCTTCTAAAAAATAGGTTGCTTGTCAGCAAGTAGGAAGTTTAAAAGGAAAAATATTCAAAACATACACAGTGTTTGGTAACTCTGTTCATGAAGTCGTTGCTTTTTCCCTGGATCATCCCTCTTTCATATCATAGATATAGATATAGATATAGATATAGATATAGATATAGATATAGATATAGATATAGAAATAGAAATAGATTAGATATAGATATCTTTTTTTGGTTTTTCGAGACAGGGTTTCTCTGTGTAGCTTTGCGCTAGATATAGATATCTTGCAAATGACATAAAGACATTTCTTTATGGCTAAATAAAACAAAAGTGTGTATTTAGAGCACATTTTCTTTATCCGTTTATCTATTAATGGGCTGCCTTGTTCCACAGCTTGGCTAATATGAATAAATGTGGATGTGTAAGCATCTCTGCAGCACACTGACTGAGATTCTTTCGGATGTATTCACAAGAATGCTATCATTGGGTCATACCATAGTTCAAGTTTTAGATTTTGAGGAAACTCCGTAGTGATTACCACAGAAGCCACTTAATTTACATTGTTATCAGCAGTGCATGAGGAGCCATGTCCCCATCCCTATCCTTATGTGTACTATCTATTGTTTGCTTCCTGTATAGTAGCCTTACTGAGCAGTGTGAGATGGAATCTCAAGGTACTTTTAATTTGCATTTCCTTAATGGTTTGGGAGTCTAAAGAGATGGGAAAGGGAGAGCTAGAGTGTGTAATGGGGGGAATAAAAAATAAAACTCACGTTAAAAGCACACACGCAGGCACACACGCATACACACACACACACACACACACACACACACACACACACACACTATGAAGCGTGACATAACTGTATGGAGGAATGGGGCCAGTTGAAAGGGGAAAACAGACAGAGGAATGGAGCTACAAATATTAGCAAGGTACACATACATCTATAAAAATGCCACAGTGAAAATCATCATTTTGTATGGTGACTTAAAAAAAGAAGTCGTGTACTGAAATACTAACAAATTCTATTTTAAAGATAGGATTTTTTCCTAAAGTGCAAGACGTTGTTTTACTTTATTTCTCTTGATAATACTATAGATTTGTCTTATAATTGTTGTCTTATCATTGTTCTAAATGCTGTAAAACAATGTTTAGATGAGTGTGTAGATTATATGTTATTTTGCATGAAGATTAATGTTTTATCATTTCTGACACTTAATGTAAAACATCCATAGCTTGCTTGACTTTTTTTTAAAGATGTATTTATCACATACAGTGTTCTGCATGCAGGAATGCCTGCATGCCAGAACAGGGCACCAGATCTCCTTATAGATGGTTATGAGCCACTATGTGGTTACTGGGAATTGAACTCAGGACCTCTGCAACAGCAGACAGGTTGTTGGGAATTGAACTTGGGACC
>CABHPP010134293.1:11952-29472 GCA_902168425.1 Peromyscus attwateri
GGACCTCTGCAACAGCAGACAGGTTGTTGGGAATTGAACTTGGGACCTCTGCAACAGCAGACAGGTTGTTGGGAATTGAACTTGGGACCTCTGCAACAGCAGGCAACGCTCTTAACTCTTGAGTCATTTCTCCAGCCCACTTGACTTTTCTTAAAGCATTATTCTCTAAGCCTATAAAACTTTAGTTTATCTTTCTGGTGATAAAGGTACATGCATTTAATCCCAGCACTCAGGAGTAAGAGGCAAGAGGATCTCTGCAAGTTTGAGGCCAGCCTGGCCTACATAGTGAAAGCTGTATCAAAAAAATAAAGTCAGTTTATCTTGATAGTAAAGGAGTTAAAATAAGGTTTAATCTTAGAAATAAATTCCCTAAATTTTATATATAGCCTGCAAGTTTGTTAACCTAAATAGTATCTTGACAGTTTCAGTCCATTTACTACTTTAGATCAATTGAAATTCATTGTCTCAGTCACAATGGGAAAATACTCTGGTGTCTGTTGTGGGGACAGGAGAAGCAAGGTGGTAGCAATCTGCACACCAATGCAATCTGTCCTCAACATAGTTAGACTTTCATACACCCAGGTTGTTCTCACACATTCTTTTTTATCGTCTTTTCCCTAGATTAAGCATCTAGAAGTCTTTTAATCATTATTCACATGTATCTGGTTTTTAGATGGCTCTGTTACATTTTTATAAAATTTTATTTATTATTGGTATGTGTGTGTGTGTGTGTGTGTGTGTGTGTGTGTGTGTGTGTGTCGTCTGTGTGTGTGCCTGTGGGCACATGTGTGCCATGGCATGTGGCAGGGGGTTTCAAAAACAACTTTGGGAGTGGTTGCGCCTTTCATCATGGGTCTGGGTGGGTCATCAGGCTTGCACAGCAGTCACATTTACCAGCTGAATCACCTTGATGGCTTATTTCCTTTTCCTTTCTCGACAAATACAAATACTCAATATACATTTTAAAGTAATATTCCACAACATTTTAGGGCATTGCTCATTTTAATTTGTATATTGCTTTAACATTTCAAAATTTTAATTTTGGAGCTGTATGAGGATTCTGACTACAAAATTCATGTCACCAATTACCATATGAAGAGAAAACAGAAAGAATTACTCTTTGATAAATTTAAACTAAATCAATGATAAAATAATGACAGGACTCAACTCTTTTTTTTTTTTTTTTTTGGTGTTTTTTTTTAGGGGTAGGGTTTTTCTTTTTGTTTTTTTCCTTTACCTCGCTTGGGAGACCAGGCTGGCCTCGAACTCACAGAGATCCGCCTGCCTCTGCCTCCCGAGTGCTGGGATTAAAGACGTGCGCCACCACCGCCCGGCCAGGACTCAACTCTTGATATAGTTCTTACTACATCATCATTACCCTAGTTTGTAAGAAACTTTCCTCTCATAGTCTTCTTGCTAGTATCTTTTTTTCCTACAGATTTTCAATATAGTACAAGTTTTGTAAGATCAATAGAAACAGAAACATCATAAGAGTACTTTACAAAGTAAGAATCAAATTTAATATGTCTTGAATTTGGGAAGAATGATTACATATTGCTGAAATTATGAGTAATTCTTGGAAAATTACAAAAGTTTTAAAAAAGACACAAGGTCTACTACAGCAATGACCTGCTTGCAAGATATACTGGAGCAAGAGTGTCACAAATGTTATGGGAGTAACCAACTACGATCTGATTGGATTTAAGACCCATTACATGAGATGGGACTCACTCCCAACATTGCTAAAGTGGCCAAGAAGCAGAGACTAGATATGTCACAAACCTAGGAGAAAACATAATACAATTATTGTTCTGCTAAAGGAATTTAGCAATAAACTGACTCCTGATGACATGTCACTGTACCCACAGATCAGAGCATTACTCAGATCTCATCAGAGAAGCTTCTTGCAGAAGATAGGAATTAACACAGAGACCCACAACTGGACAATGTATGGAAAGCGAGAGACTTTGGAATACTCGTCTTACATGGGAAGTCTTCATCAAAGCCCTCCCATCAAGATTCAGGGATCTATGCAGAAGAGGACACAAAAAGATTATAAGAGCTAGAGGTGGTGGGTGATTCCAAGAAAATAATGTTTTCCAGACACAACAGGACTGATGCACATATGAACTCATGGACACTGTGGTAGAACGCTTAAGACCTGCACAGGTTCAAGCCACATGGGATCCCTGAACTGAGAGAGGGAAGTGGACACAAGTTCTCACCCCTAACCAAGAAGCTGTCTGTTACTGATACCCACTGACAAAGGAAAAAATCAGTTTTCTCCAATGGAATACCACTGGGTTTTAACTATACTCAGGACACGCTCCCATGCCTCACAGTAGTTTGGCAATACAAAACAAGCGCTTTTGTAAATCGTTTGTCTCATTTTGCTTTGTTTGGGCATTTTTTATCTTAATGGTCTTTTGCTTGTCTCTTTTGATTTCCATTTTTGTGGGATCTTATTAGTGTGTGTGTGTGTGTGTGTGTGTGTGTGTGTGTGTGTGTTTTAAAGGGAGAGAGAAAAAGAACATAAAGTTGCATGGGTAGAGAGATGGAAAAGACTTGGGAGGAATTGTGGGAGGGAAAAAACAAAGTATAGTGTATGAAATTTTTCATTAAAAATGCAAGTTCTAAAGCATATAATGAGTGTCCCACAAATATATATATTCATCTTCCATAATTATGTATCATTAGCATTCTGGATTTGTAGGCTCTATGTCCTTCTGTTCATTTATAAGGTATCAGCACAATATTGGACATCAGGAATTATATGCTAATTACACGGTATCAGTGCTGGTGCTGGTGCCCAAAGTTAGTCCTTACCCCTTACTCTCACACTCCACTGCTACCATAAGATACAGAACTACAGGTCAGTATGGCAAAATGGTTCAGTGAGTAAGGGTGCTTTTTGCCAAGCCCAAGACTTGAGTTCCACTTATACAGCAGAAGGAGAGAACTGATTCCCCAAAGTTGCTCTCTGATCTCCACAAACACCATAGTACATATACAACACACACACACACACACACACACACACACACACACACACACACACACCACACTGAACTAATAAATGTAAAAACAAATCGTTTTAGCATATAGATTTAGTGGACTAGAACAAGTGACAGGGATTTTTTTTAAAAAAAAAATTTGTGATGTGTACCAGTGGTTTTTTGAAATTGCCAAAGACTTAAAACAATTCAGGAAATCTTTATGAAACAAATAATTTTTTAGTGGGACTAGCAGGTTGCATAGAATTTTTTTTAACATATTCTACTCCCAGAGTCTCTTCCTCTGTGGTAGCTTTGAAAATTAATAGGTTGCAATCACAGTAAATGCAGAGCTCCTGGGTCAGAAAGCTAAGTAAGAATGGGGTTGGACCTTTTTCAAAGCCTCATTCCTAGAAGAACTTAGTAATGTGACTGTCTGGCAATTTCCTGAAAATCCCTTCTCACAGAGCTGCTTTGTTATTCACCTGACTCTGAGCTTGCTCACAGCAGAATACTCTTCTTCAAGGCTTTTGTGTAAAACAGTAAGTGGCAATTGTGTAATGTTTCAGCTCCCTGTGGCAATGATAACAATTGAAGAAAACACAAAATTGACCATCCAACAGTAACAGGAAAGCTGAGGAACGAGGAAAGTCTGAAGGCGGCACTGATCATTTCAACAGCCATACAAACAGTAGTTCACAAAAAATTCAATATACTTTCATTGATTTAAAACAACACCCAGTAACTCAGACCCAGAAACACAAACAAGGTATGTACTCACTCAGAAGTGTATATTAGGAGTAAAGTATAGGATAACCAACCTACAATCCACAGCCCCAGAGAGGCTAGATAGCAGGGAGAGACCAAAGAGGGATGCATGGATTTCCCTGGGAAGGGGGAATAGAAGAGATCTCCTGGGTAAACTGGGGGTGGGGGCAGGGATGGGGAGTGGGGAAACTTAGGGAGCAGGTTGGGCAGGGTGGGTGCAGGAGGCGGGCTGGGGGCGGGATGGAGGGGGAGAGCAATGAAAGAGATACCTTGATAGAGGGAGCCATTATGGGGTTAAGAAGAAACCTGGTGCTAGGGAAACTTCCAGGAACCCACAAGGACGACCCCAGCTAAGACTCCTAGCAATAGTGGGAGGTGCCTGAAATGGTTATCTACTGTAATCAGATGGGTGAGTACCCTAACTGTCATCATAGAGCCTTCATCCAGTAACTGATGGAAGCAGTGCTGCAAGCCGCAAAAATATACAAAGTAGATTTTCGGCTGATTATGACAACGCTAATACCTGGAAGAAGCCAAGGGCCTTCCAGAGGTCAAGTTGAGGCTCAAGGAGTCTTGGTGATATTTGGCTTTTGATTATCAGTTGTTTCCTGCTATGAGTTTCTTGTGTGCTTTTCCATCATTTTTTGGGCACCATTTCCCCTCTACTAAAGGAATATTTAGATAACCTTGTGCACTGAGAGCTATGCACAGCCAGAACCCCAGTTCAAGTCTCCCTGTAATTATCATCATTGGCAGCCTCTGGCCAGGTCCATCCCCAGATGGAGGAAAGTACCTTATCAGAGATACCTCCGTACTTTCTAAGAACAGACTTAAGCATCCATGCTACCCGTTTGAGAAGGCCTGGAGCTGTGCCAATTAAGCTTAACTTCCTCCTTTCCCAAATCTTACCTCTAGTTCCAGATCTCCCCTTAACTATCACCAGAGGCATCTAGCTGTACATAGGTTGCCTAGCGACTGAGCACACTTCCCCCGCCCCCTGCAGAAAAATGGCAGATAGCTTGGACAGATAGGAGCCACAGGAAAAAAGAAGACAGTTTTAATTTCTCCCATTGACCTAGCAATTTATAGATTCTTTTTTTTTTTTTTTTTTTTTTGGTTTTTCGAGACAGGGTTTCTCTGTGTAGCTTTGCGCCTCTCCTGGAACTCACTTGGTAGCCCAGGCTGGCCTCGAACTCACAGAGATCTGCCTGGCTCTGCCTCCCGAGTGCTGGAATTAAAGGCGTGCACCACCACCGCCCGGCAATTTATAGATTCTTAACATTTTCTACCAATCACGTTTAAGACTATAGTGGAGCACATAAGATCCCTCTTCTTAGATATTACCCAAATTTAGCTTTTAGTTAATTCATTTCCCCATTAGTCACTTCCCTTTTGGGTTGCAAAAGATAATTAACAATTATTGCCCCTCTATGTGATTCTTATCACCCCTCCGTTTGACCCTGGAAGCCTGGCTTTGCACTGCCAAGGGATTACTGCTTGTAAGTGTATGTATACCGGGACTCCCAGGGCACGGGAGGAGGAGGAAGAAGATTTGGAAGAATAAATGACTGGACTAAGAGCTCAGTGTGCTGAGATTCTATTTCCCGAAAATAGTCCTCACCGTTCGTAGTTCTCTCTCCTGAGCCCCTGGGATGTATAATATTAAGGCTGGTCCCTCTAATATTATACAAAAAAGCAGGTGCAGAGATCCACAGCCAAGCACTGGGCCAAGCTCTGGGAGTCCAGTTGAAGAGAGGGAGGAAGGGTTGTACCAGCCAGGGGGCGTCATGATGGGGAACCCACAGAGACAGCTGACCTGAGCTCTTGGGAGCTCATGGTCTCTGGACCAACAATTAAGGAGCCTCCATGGGACCCATCTAGACCCTCTGCATGCATGTGACAGTTGTGTAGCTTGGTCTTTTTGTAAGACTCTGATCAGTGAGATCAGGACCTGTCCCCGGCCTTTAGCTGGCTTTTGGGAACCTGTTCCCCACACTGGATTACCTTGCTCAGCCTTGACACACGGGGAGGGGGTTGGTCCTGCCTCAACTTGATGTGCCATGCGTTGTTCAAGCCCACGGGAGGCCTGCCCCTTTCTGAATGGAGATGGAGGAGTGAGTGGAAGGAGAGAGGGAGGAGGACACTGACCTGGAGGAGAGGAGGGAGGGAAAACTGTGGTTGGTATGTAAAATAAATGAAAAAAGTTTTTTAAATAAAAAAATATAAGCCAGGCCTGCATAGAAAGACATTGTTTCAAAAATATAAAAGGTTGGACTGGAGAGATGGCTCAGAGGTTAAGAGCACCGACTGCTCTTCCAGAGGTCCTGAGTTCAATTCCCAGCAACCACATGGTGGCTCACAACCATCTGTAATGAGATCTGGTGCCCTCTTCTGGCATGCAGGGATACATGCAGGCAGAACACTATATACATAATAAATAAATCTTTAAAAATAAATTCATTAGAAGGTTAATGAATAAATACATACATAAATAAAATAGCTTTTGCTGAAAATAAATAAATTTATTGATCTAAATAAATAAATAAATAAATAAAACACCCAGAAGAAAAGGAACTTTACCACATGAGGGCATCTACAAAACCCCACAGGGAGCATCATACTTAATAATAAAAGACTAGGCAGGTTCTACCAAAATTCAATAACAAAATACGAAGGTCCACCACTGGTGCTTAAGCTAGGCTGTCTGGTCTATGAGCCCTAGGAATGTCCCTGTCTTCACTTGCCCAATGATGCCGTTCGGCTACATGTAAACACCACCATGCTTGGCTCTTCACATCATGCTGCAGATTAAATTCAGATCTTCATATTTGAGTGGCAAATACTTTATTAACTTATCTATTTCCCTAGACCTGCCTTAACGGTTTTTGAAGAATAAATTGGGTCATTAATACCTAAGCTTTATTCCATAATATGGGCATAGGTGAATTCCTGGAGCTCCATAGGTCAGCCCACCTAGCTTAAGCAGCTAGCTTCAGGTTCTACTGAGAGATCTTGTCTCTGAAAACAAGCATGTTATGGAGGCTGGGATGTTCCAGATGAAGGTATGGCAAGGTTCAGTTTTGGGTGAGGGCTCTTTTCCTGGCTTGTAGATAGAGAGCTGCTAAGTCACCATGCCTTTACATGGCAGGGAGGGTAGCAGACAGAGAGCGTGCTCAAAGGCCTTGAAATACCAAAACTGCAACCTTGTTTGAGAAAGTGTAGAACTAAATGTGCTTGGAAACGAGTACATCATTGGAAGAGACTGTCAAAATAGGAAGGGTCTGCTCATGGAGTGCATTCGAAGGTCATGGAACTTCGTCTCTCCTTGTCTTATTATAAAGGCAATAACCCTTTCAGATTGGAGCTTCATTCTTATAACCTCATTTAACTTTATTTACCTCCTAACTCCCCACTTTTCAAATGTAATCACATTGTGGATTAGAGCTTATATTCATCAGCTTCGCATTTCTACAAAATATTTTAAATAATCAATCTATGAAGAGAGTGGGTTTATTTTGTCTTCTAGTTTTTAGAGATTCTAGTCCATGATTTGGACAGACTCACCCCCAAAAGGGTCTGTGGCAAGGGAGCCCATCATGGAAGGAATGCATGGTGGACAGGAAGCAAAAGAAAGTGGTCATATAGAGTGTGGGCTATACTCCAAAGTGTCCTTCAAGAGCTTGACCTAAAGGCTCAACTTCCTCCCATTAGACCCAGCTCTTAAAAGCTCCATTACTTCCTGGTAGTGTCATGGAAAGAGAAATACATTTTTAATAAATGGGCCTCTGGGGAACACGAAGGTCCACATTATAATAGGACTTCTGCATATTGATTGAATGAGCTGGGGGGCAAAGTTCAGTCTGTAATCTCGTCTCGGACTGTAGTATCTTCTGATTTCTTTTCTTCCCAGCTCTTCTGTCTCCACCTCTTATTCTTTTTTCTCTGTCTCATTCTATGATGAACTGTAAATGCTGTAGTTGTTTTTATTTTGTTTTGTTTTGTTTTGTTTTGTTTTGGTGTGAGTGTGTGTGTGTGTGTGTGTGTGTGTCCAATGATTAAGTAATGTGACTTTCCTACTTAGGTTTATTCAGTTGCTTCCTGTCACACTTTAGATAAAATCAAGTCATGTATCACGACATGGGAAGACCCTGTATGAAGACACCCCTTCATATTTTGACATTCCTCTCCTTTGTACTCCTCATCATATATTCTTCTCCAAGTACACTTGTATTCTCACTTTATCAAACTAGACAACCTCTTTAGTGCTTCAAGGTCTTCATAACATACTGTCCCTTCCATCTAGAAAGCTTTCCTGATGATTTTCCTCAAGTCAAATTCATTAGGTCTCAGCATACAGAATCCCCCCCCCCAAAGGTCTGTTTTGTCATAAGAAATAATTTCCTCCAGTTTTACCTTCTCTAACTTTCTAGCTCACTGCCCTGATTATCTCCTTCATTAGAATTTATAACCACAATACTTTTGTTGGTGTGTTTTATATCGTTTAATGTCAATATCCCTCACTGGACCACAAGCTCCTCATTTGTCTTATTTATTGCTGATTCCTCCAGGCTTTTTCTCACTCCTTATAATAGCAAAATTTCAATAGCTATGTTGAACAGAATATTTAAATACCAGGCATGAGAGAGTTCTTTACTAGACTTTTAAAGTCTAGCTAAATACAATCCAAGAGAAAAAAAGTGGGGGAAACGGAAGAATCTCTAATCCCAAATTCTGAATAAGGAACATTTCTCCCTTCCTGTCCTTAAGGAGACTCAGCATTGCTCTGTTTAGTTCAGAACCTTCAAGATCTTTAGCCAAGGTCCTTAGCCTGGGGTGTATGTAAAGGATTAAAGTGTTTGAAATTCTAAACAATAGTTATGACTATATTAATTTATGCATTTTCTAGGAACAATTCTACAGCATTTATCATTTTCGAAGGGGTTCGTGACCCAGAAAAGGTGAAGAATCACTCACTGGAGGGTCCTTTCCTGGGAGTTAGGCTAGCCAGCAGTTCTAAATTGCCCTAATTAAGATGAAACTGAAAAAATATTGAGGCTGTGCCCTGCTCTGAATGGCTCCAAGTTGTGTAAAAAAAAATATTATTATTCTGGGAAACTCCAATTTCAAAGCAGAATTTGGGTTCATCTTGAGTGCAAATGGAGAGGCAGGATGACTCTGTACCTCACCATCCACGTAGATGGCATCATCTGTCTGCATATGAGGCACAAACTGGTAAGTAACTTCATCTTCAAAGTACAAAGCACCGCACTATACACTATCAACGTGTTTTGGGACCGTATCAACACATCAAGGAAACTAGGAGTGAGAATTTATGGAGCATGTGAGACTGAGGAAGATGCTACCCCTTCACTGGGCCCAGTAAAAAGGTCCCCCTAACACTATTAGGGTGATGACAATGATCCCCAACGGCCTGTCGTCTGAACACATGGTTTGCGCATCAATGGATTGACAGAGATTCCCAGCTGTCCCAGAGGTTTCAGCTCAGCTAAGTCCATTGACCACTGACAGGGCCTACTCTAGCTGCTATCTACCCATCTGTCTGGTCTTCTCTCTTGACTCCGCTTGGCACCTTGCCTCTACAGCCTCCATGGTCCCATATCTTATCTCAGCAGTTTGACTCAGTCCTAAGGCTTAGTTCCACTCTGAACCTGGGGCTTATCTCTAAGGTAGCATATCCAGCAGCTCCTTAATGGGCTTCACTGTCCAACCACCACAGCTATTCTCTTTACATCCCAATCAGTCTTCTGCCCAGGCCTTCAGAAAGGCTTCTTTGAATTTCTGGAACTTTCCTCTAATGAATTTATGATCATTTTCTGTACTATATATGTGTCTATATAGATATAAATGTGTGATATAGAATTGTGATTTTAGATTTAATATTAATAATTAAGATTGAAATAGCAGAACCTGTTTTTGCCAACAGCAAGCTCCCAGGGGAAGTTGATATTACTTAGCAAATTGCTCCTAAAACAACCTGTTGTGCGTTGTGAATTTATTGTTATTCAATAAATTCTGACATTGTGGAAAGACACAAACATGTCTGTATGCATTTCTGACATAACACACAATAAGAACATAGTGGAAGCAACTATTTCCTTAAGGCTTCTCTTAGAGCTCTGAACAGACGTTCTCAAGCCTTTTGTTGTTTGGGGAAAACTATTATGATATTACATAACAAGCCTTAAATCCTGCCTAGGCCTCATCTGTCAACATCATCCAACATATCAGACTGCCCATTACTATAGGGGCTGTTTATTCCCTCATTCTAGATTCTGACTAGACCCGCGCCAGCATCCAAACAGCACTCTATGTTAGCAGCCGATTGTTTTCTAACTCAATTCTCTCAGGTCTCTAGACTCCTATATTGATTGGTTAGATGAATTATCGTGTCATCAAGAAAGAAAATAAATCAGTCATGGAAACAGAACTGACTCAAATTAAATTGTAGTCATACTGTATATTAGTTGGACACATGAGTAGAAACCACAAACATCAAGTCATCTGTGTTTACTTCCTGGTCCTTGTGAGCACTTGAATTTGTGAGCATGGTTTGTGCTTGAAATCCTGGGAAATTCAGACCAGAGGACTGGAAAGGAACCAGATGCTTAAAAGTCAAGAAGGAAAATACATAGGTGGGGATGTAAAGAAGGGGGCACTGTAAAAATAAATGATGGAAAGAGGTCTTAAAGGAAGCAGAAGTAATGGGTTAAGAGTAAGAGAGGAACAATTGGCCTTGGATAAAAGGAGAAAATTTTCCAGTATATATTCAGAGTCTGTGACTCAGAGTCTGAGCAGACATAAGTCATCGACTTTATTTTGAAGGTTCCTGAAATAAGCAATTAAGAATGACATTTCAAGATATATATATATATATATATATATAAAGCATCAGAAGGTCATTTAAATGTTGATATTTATCACATTGACACTTCTACTATTAACAAAACCTCTACATAACGAAACATAATATATTTATAAAATAAAATATTTAATATGTAATCAACAATGCCATTCATAACCTGTGGTTCAATAACAAGATATAGTTTAAACTCTGACAAATTTTATATTCTTCAATTCTGTCAGTTTATCTCTCAAAATGAAACTAGATTTTCTGAAAGTTTAATCTCATTTTTTTAACATTAAAAGTCTGCATAGACCCCTTAAAGAATGTAAGACCTGTTTGAAATAGTTCTTTCTTTTCACAGATGCGGGGCTTCTGAAAGAGTAGGCATAAAAGCAATAAGAGAATAATTATCACCATATTCATCTCCATATGTGTGTATGGACGTATTGATTTATTTATGAACATGAATTATTCAACATTCTTTAGAGGAACAGAACATGTATACTGTGTGTATAGGTGATTTATTAGATTAGCTTATATGAAATTGTCTGGATAGTCTAACAAGGGCCATTTTGCAGACTAGAGAGCCTGAGAACCTGGTAGCTGCCCAGTCCATGAGGCTGGATGCCACAGCAGTCCCAGTTTGGTGCTGAAAACCTAGAAGATTCATGCAGATATATTGATACTCAGCCCATGTTGGATGCTGAAGAAGCTGGGTTCCAGTGCCAAAAAAGAATGGCAGCATCGGTTTAGATGCCCTCACCAAGGAGTGATGGCTGGCAGCCAACGCAGACCTGGTTTTCCCTCAGACCTCTTTATATCAGGGCCAGCTCAGGATGGTGCTGCTCAGTCTGGACGCAGGTCTTCCGCCTGCCACTTAACCCTTCTGGCTAATAGCTTAATGTGCTTGCTTACAGGCTTCTCTCTTCTTTGATTCCATAGCTAAACAACTTGACAATGTTAACCATCATAATACAACCCTCATTTTAAACCTTAAAATATTATTTAAAATCAAACAATGCAGCCTGGCAGTAGTGGCACACGCCTTTAATCCCAGCACTCAGGAGGCAGAGGCAGGCAGATCTCTTGAGTTCAAGGCCAGCCTGGTCTATGGACAAGTCCCACGACAGTCATGGCTGCACAGAGAAACTGACTTGAAAAACAAAAACAAACAGAAGTCTGAGAATACAAACTAAATCTGATAAGTCATTTTATTACAGGCAAAGAACCTCAAAACATTTGTGACTTCCTTAAATTCATATTGCCAGCAGTTGCTAAGACTCAAGAGCAGATACCAAGTCTCCCTCAGTGTTATTGGAGCATATGGATTACCTCTGAGCATTGTGAAATACAGGTAAATTCTATCTACTCCTATATTAATTAGAGTTTCTATTGTTATAATGAAACACCATTGACTAAAAAGCAAGTTGGAGAGGAAAGGGTTGATTTGGCATACACTTCCACATTGCTGTTCATCATCAAAGGAAGTCAGAACAGGAACTCAAACTGGGCCAGAATCTGTAGGCAGGAGCTGATGCAGAGGCCTTGGAGGGGTGCTGCTTACTAGCTTGCTTCCCATGGCTTGCTCAGGCTGATTCCTTATAGAAACCAGGACCACCAGCCCAGGAATGGAACCACCCACAATGGGCTGGGCTTTCCCTATCAATTGCTAATAAAGAAAATGCCTTACAGCCAGATATTATGGAAGCATTTTCACAATTGAGGCTCCCTCTTCTCTGATGACTCCAGCTTGTGTCAAGTTGACATAAAACTAGCCAGGACAGCCCCTATCTACTGAATCAGTCTTGAGGAGTGGAACTTGAGAATCTGTGTTTTTTAATAGGATGCCACATACAGATGGTTGCTATCATCAGGTAATATTATGACATGTCATACTTGCTTGTAACTCACTGATATTTCCATCTTGACATTTGACTCTCATTATCATCACAATTGCTGACATTTTAAAGTTTGGTAGTTTTCATATTCCATAAAATCAATCAGGCAAACTGAGCTTTAATAATCCAAAATACTGTGATTTATGTCCGTGCCGAGACACTGCAGCTTCTCAGTCTGTGTCAAAATGTTCTGAACCTGATTGTTATCAAGGTTCTTTGTGGTGTCACATTAGCTTCCTCAATTTCTGAGAACCTTTGGGCTGCAGGTGCCCCAGAGGATACCTAGGAACTTGGCCATGAGGATTTAAGTATTCCTTTATTCAACTTCTCATTTACCATCTTTGAATAGAGACCACTTTCACAGAAATAGAGCCTCATACAACTCACATTTTATTCATGAGGAAATGACACTTAGGGAACCTAAAGGAGAAGTTACCCATGATCATATTAGCAATAGGGACAAAGCACAAACTTGTCCATCCATCTTGTGTTAACTGTGCATCAACTCTGTAGATGAAACTCTAAATGGTCTTATTAAATGAGAAACACAGAGCCAAATGCAGAGTTAAATGCCCAGATATCAGAGCAGTAGCCAAGAGCCAAGACCACCTTATCTTACCACTCACTGCCATCCTTCCCCTCAGAGAGAGACCTTCTTCCTGTGTCCTGTCTTTTTATTGCCTTTCTGTTCCGCCTTCTCATTGGTTCTAAACCCAACCACATGACTTCCTCGTCACTGCCTGTCTATACAGACCTCCAGGTCTCTATGGATCGTACTGAGATTAAAGGTTCGGGTCACCACTTGGCTATGTCCTTGAACACACAGAGACTCTGCCTGCCATGTGATCAGATTAAGGGCGTGTGCCACCACCGCCGGACTTCTGCTAAATGACTTGCTCTTAGCTCTGATCCCCAGGCAACTTTATTTATTAACATACAAATAAAATCACATTTCAGCACAAATAAAATATCACCATATTTCCCCCTTCTATTCTAATAAAAAGAAAAAAGGAAAAAAATAACTAATATAAGAAAAACTATATACAATAAGTACAATAACTATATATAATATATACAAGCAATAAATACCTAAACAGTGTCTAGTCCATTTGTATTTGACAAACTCAGAGAAAATATTCTATTATCTATCTTATTTTGGTAAGTCCAAAATGTACCTGATTTATTTTTTATCCTAACTTATATTACTAACAGAACTATCTTATAATGTCTTTTAAATTTATATATTTACACCTCTTTAGTGAGTTTTTTTTTTTAAATTCTTAACAAGGAAAACTATAACTATCTAATCTTTAACTATAACTATAACTATCTAATCTTTAACTCCCTCAGAGACCCAAGAAGGAAATAATATTACCTAAAAAAAAAACCCACAAAAAACAAAACAAAACAAAAAAACCCAGGAAGTGCATGCAAGCGACTGCCAAAAAAGTTGTGAGTTGACAGAAACAGCCAGCTGCCTGGACAGTCACCGAGAGTTCTCCGCAGCGTTGGGGGCATCATCTTTAGCCTATAGGCTTAGCGTATCTGACAGACTCATTTGTGAAGTAGGATGTACACAAGGCCAACAGTTCGACCTCACATTTGGTGAGAGTAGTCCATGTACCAGAAACATCTAAATTCCACTAGTGTCCTGTCATGATTCAGGATTTTAAATTTTGGAAATTGTTGATGTTTTTTTGAATTTAGCTGTCTGTTTTTTTTTTTGGCTTGTGTGTGGCTTTAACACTTTTATTAAATGTCAGTTTACCATTGAGAGGTTAGACTCTTTCAAGAATAACTGTTTCAGCTGCTGTTCCACTGCACATCAGAAGCCATCGGCCCACTGCCTGTTCAGCTGCCTTCGAAGAAAGGGGCACTGTACATTTTTTGGATTGTAAAGGCCACTTTAGGGATGGTGTCATATTGTCCTGGCCTCAAAAGATGCCTGTTGTTAAAGCCACAACCATACTTGTCTTGGCAAGAATCAGTAGTCCTTTGTTTTGTGTACTGTCTGTCCATTTTGTCCTGTTTGTCAGCAGTCAATTTGAGGATAATTTGTTGTCCAGTGGCTAACTTTTGCCACAATGAAAGTTAACTCCATATGCAGTTTCTTCAATGCCCATATCTTCTCTGAAGTAGATTGGTGCTGCCAGGAGCCAACATATCTCATAGTCATAAAAAAAGAAAAAAAATTTCAAGTTATTAAAACATTTTAAATGCCATGTTCTGTAGATCGCTGAAGGGTTTGAAGATGACCTGTCTATCTAAAATATATCTGCTCGATCTTGAAAACATACCTAATATGACTACCAGTTTGAGTGTAATGTCTAACTACTAACTTTCATTTCTTTATATCCTTATAATTGGTAATAATAACATTTAAGGATTAGCAAATTGTATTACATTGTTAAATAAACTGTGTAAGTACAATATCTTGAACAAGATTAGAAATATATACATAGTATTTTTTAACAATATCAATCTCAATATATATAATTTGTATACAATATACAAAAATCCAATCCAATGTAAAGTATTTAAAACTAGTAATTGTCTTTTAAAAGTAGATTTAATAATAAGTAGATTTAATCTATATTGAGTCCTTCTGTGAAATTTCCTCACTGATCAAGATACCCAGATGAAGAACATTTATCCCTTATCCCTTTAAGCTGAGATCTTCATTATGAGAAATAGGTTAGGCACCCTAAGAATGCCTTGCCACTGCTAACATTATTTGAACGGTGAACTGTATCAGAGTAAATTGTTTTTAATTTTGACTCCTGTATCAAAATGGTCCTTACAATTTGTATTAGTTACTTGTAATGTTTTTATAACCAACTACCTGGCAAAAAATCTGCTTGAGAAAGGAGAGATTTGCTTTTATTCATGTTTTGAAGCTGTAGTCTATGAGGTGGGGATGGATTTCGGAGGACATAGTTTATGGCTGTGGCAGCAGGAACATGAAAGTGTCTGCTTTCATCTCCATGATCAGAAAGGAGAGAGCAGGGAATGCTGGCTATTGGCTGGATTTCTCCTTTGTATCATTAAAAAAAAAATCAGTTCATGGCTTCAGTCTAAAGGATGAAACCCTCTACATTAAAACCGGATCTGCTTTCTGTAGCTAATTAACTTTAGGAATGCGCTCACAAACACACCTAGAGACGTGTCACCCCAGTGACTCTAAATCCTGTCAAGTTGGCAATGAATCATCACATAACTGTTGGAGAACATAGAACAGTTGAAAAATTACCCTAGAGACTTCTTTTGTTTGGCCTACTGGCATGTGCATAAGTATTATTTAAAACGGGACAATGCTGCCTAGGGTGGTCCTGATTTCATGTATCAAGCAACCCTGCTTCAGCTTCCTGAGTATCTTGGGCTACCAGGCATCCACTACTGTGTCCATGTGGAATTTACATATTTTATACAATCAATTAAAATTTGAGAACATTCACATTTAAAAAATATAGACATTTGGATTGTTCTGGGAAAAAATAAACAGAAATCTGGCCTTAATAGAACAGTGTTCTCTTGTGGAAGTAATTCTCTGAAAGTAATGAGGTATTGACTGTTTTATATGGTTTGATGATAGTTAATTCAATTAGTCCCTAACTGGTGGTATACCTTTCCATCATTTCTACTTTGTATTCTAAGCCAGACCAACTTCTGGGTTCACCAACTGTAGGAACGTTGTCCAACGGCAGGTGGCAGCAGTAAGCTGTCATTATAAATGAAGACCACATGAGCATAGGAAGAAGCAAAGTGCTAGAGAGGCCCACAGAAATCCACAAAGATACCCCCACAATAGACTACTGGCAATGGTCGAGAGACAGCCCGAACTGACCTACTCTGGTGATAGTATGGCCAAACATCCTAATTGTCATGCTAGAAATCTCATCCAATGACTGAGGGAACTGGATGCAGAGATCCACGGCCAGGCCCTGGGTGGAGCTCCAGGAGTCCAATTGGCGAGAAAGAGGAGGGTTTGTATGAGCGAGAATTGCTGAGACCAAGGTTGGAAAAAGCACAGGGACAAATAGCCAAACTAATGGAAACCCATGAACTATGAACCAATAGCTGAGGAGCCCCCAACTGGATCAGGCCCTCTGGATAAGTGAGACAGTTGATTGGCTTCATTGTCATTAGCTTCATTGGATGTCATCCTCATCCAAATAGGAAAGGTGGTGGGTGAGTCTCACAAATAGGCTTCATCCAGGGACCATATTTTCCTTTGAAATACTCCCCCATCTCTCTAAAAACACAACATTGCTATATTTTAGTTGATATGTATGTTGACAAAATAAGTTATAACAAAGATTTGGTACTAGTAGTGATATAAACAGGAATGTGTAAATCACTGGTTCTCAACCTTCCTAATACTGTGAACCTTTAATACAGTTCCTCCTGTTGTGATGACTTTCAACCATAAAAGTATTTTCATTGCTACTTCATAACTGTAATTTTGCTACTGCTATAAATCATAATGTAAATACCTGTGTTTTCAGATGGTCTTAGGCGACCCCTGGGAAAAGGTCATTGACCCCCCCAGGGGTCACGACCCCCAGGTTGAGAAGCACTGGTATAAGGCATGATTAAAAAAGATTGCTACCAGGGGAACAATCTTCAATCTAAGAGCTAAAACTCGACTGGGTGTAATGGTGCACTTTAATGTTAGCACTTGAGAGGCAGAGACAATCAGGTCTATGTGAGTTCGAGGCCAGCCTGGTCTACACAGTCAGCTCCAGGACAGCAAGAGCTACATAGTGAGACCCTGTCTTGAAAAAAATCCAAACCAAACAAACAAACAAAAAAAGGAAAACTAAAAAACGTTTAGTAGAAAACATAGGAGTATGTCTTTGTGGCTTCAGACTAGGCAATGGTTTCTTAGATATGACATCAAAAGCACAAAGAATAAAAAGACAAAACCCAGATAAACGGGACCTCATCCAAATTGTTCTTGCCAAAAGTAAACCATCAAGAAGAGAGAGGTGGGGGG
>CABHPP010134294.1:0-20163 GCA_902168425.1 Peromyscus attwateri
CATTAAACATAAATGGACAAGGTTTGAAATGAAAATATAAGGGAAATAATTTGTTATCTGACAGTATGCAGTGGTGGTTGATTGTTTAAGATAAAAATATTTCAGTTATTATTATAATTATAAATATATAACAAAGATAAATGAGAAAACAAGATAGCATTCTACTCAAAGAAATCTACTTGATCATAACTCAATGTAAAAAGCAATTCCATACATTTAGAATGTGAGTGGGTGGAGAACAATTTATATAGCCAAATTTTGAGAAATTTCCATGAATAGGAAATATCTTAAAACATAAATTGGGTAAGTTACACCAAGACTTGTGTGTTCAGGGTCTTCCAAGATGAGTGGTACTACTCATATATATATGAGTAAACATATATATAACTGTGGAGCTATACACTAAGAGAATCCTTTCGAAACTGTTCTCTTTCTGGTAACAAGAGTGGCTATCTTCAAATAATTCTTACGGAAATAACTTTTCTTATTTTAATATTATACATTTTAAAGAGAATGCCTGCTGCTTGTACAAGATAATATTTAAAATAACCTTTGACCTCTGTTGCATATTATCATCATTTTCTCACAAGAATGACCCCCCCTTACTCTGATCCTCGATATCCTACAGCATCATTTGTAGATTTTGTCATTTGTAACCATAAACATCTATGTCAATCAAAATTCAGCTTTCCAAGGCTTTAAATACAGTGTAATAAATGAAGTAAGAAAGTAGGCTTTGTGAATACACTATCCCCTGGAGTCAGACTATGTCAATGTAAACTACTGGGAAATACGATGAATGGAAACATATTATATATTGCCTGTTAATAATTCTCATGTCCTATGTGTATGAACTTTGCTAATATTCATTATTATTTACAAAAGAGAATGAAGCAAACATGAATAATTCAAATAATGCTTTCTACATTCAATCAGCTAACACAGTCCCAACTCTTGACACTTTTCAAAATAATTAAATTAGCTTGTGGCACAGATGACATTCTTGGGTTAGTAACTTGGTATTTTATACAGACGTGTTATGTTGCTGTAGGATTGGTCTGTTCAACATATTTATGGCACTTTAAAACAAGATGTAATAGTTAATGATGGATCAAATAATGGTCCAAGGAAGATCCTTTGGGTATATTGCAGAATCGATGAACCAGACATCACAACTACAAAATGTTACCTGCGGAAACTGTATGAGAATCTTAGTTATGCAGTTCTACATGATGAACCATGGATGGTGTTATTGATTCTTAGGCCGCTCAGTTAGTTGCTTTACTTAGCTAAAAACTCAGCACAGAGACAGAAACCCTTTTCACCCACTTGAATAACCTTACTGTGCTTAACAGACACATTCTGGTACATACATAGCTACAGAAATTGAAACTTTCAAAAACACATATATTATTGCAGGAAAAGCATAAACCTTTACTTCATTCTTGATCATTTACAGTCATTCAACTCCCAGCCTTGATCTTTTAAATATTTGTTTCAAATTAGCTACAATATGCACAGCTGAATACTGGAGTGTTGACAATGGCCTTTTGGGAAAATGAATTGTGTTCTACTCTCTGAAAGGCTGATGCTACTTTCTAGTCATAAAAGGGACACAAACTTTTAGGCTGATTTCTTAGTTGTGGTGATGTGTTAGACTTGTTTTTCCCTGTAAAGCACACTTTATTTTAGTTTTATATAATCTTTCCTGTGACCGTTTGTTCAAACATTTGTGTGAGGTTAATGTAAATTAAGTTGCACACAAGGACTCTACCCACGTCTTTGTCCTCAAAACTGTTCTGGCAAATCAAAGTGATCAAAGAATCCAAGTGGGAATTCCAGCTAATGATTTCTCCCACTACCCATACTCAGCCTGAGAACTTTGTAATGGAGTTTCTAGTGAAATTTCAGAAATATTATGGTTATACTTGCTACTTACATATAAGTAATTAAAATCAAGACTGTTCTTCCAGAAACATTTCAAACATGAAAATATTTGCCTTGGGTGTGGAAATAATGCATGAATAGGGATGGAGGTGAGACATAATATTTTATATGTTAGGTGTATTATTATTTTATTATAATCTTAACAATGTTGTTTTGAAAAAGATGAATTTTAAGTGAAAAGATTTTAAAGGGCGAAATATTATTGTAGTTCTTAGAAAACAATGTCAGTCCATCCCAGCCCTTAGGCTGTATTGTCAGTGTACATTCAATGTATGTACCAAGCACACAGCAATCTGTTTTAGTGTCTTTGATTAACTGAAGAATGACTTTACAGTAATAGACCTCAGCCATTTAAGTCATCTCAGATACCAAATGAGTGATGCTACCAATACTAGAAGGTAAATTTCTTCCTTGGAAACCATACTGGAATTGTAAATGAAGTTACCGCAGCATGAATCTAGAGAATTCCATTTTGCCTTTTCCTGGCTTTATTATCTTCAGCAGGACATCAAACAGACAGCTGTGCAGCTTCAGCTGTGAGACTGATGTGGCAGGACTGAGGACAAAAGACAAGACAGACGGACAAGAGGCAGAGAAGTGCCCTAAGCATCAGGATAATTAAGGAGAACATTATCGTGCTGGCTTAGTTGGATGGATGTTTAATTATATTTCAGAGCTGGAATTTCTAAATGAGTTTGGAATCCTAGGACCTTTTCCTTCTGGTAAAACTTTTCTAGCTAATGAATAGCTCCCTCCCCCATTCTTCCTTCACATCTCTCCCTTCAAACAGACCAAGAAGGGTTCCTAGAAGTCATGGAAATGTTTATCTTTCTAGAATTTCCAAGAAGTATATTTAAAATTGCTTTCTCTCAACACTATCCACGAGTTGAAAAATCTCCAAGATGGGGCTATAGAGATGGCTCATTCAGTGGTTAACAGCACTTGCTGTTCTTACAGAGGACCCAAGTTAACTTCCTAGCACCCACATAGTGGCTCACAGCTCTCTGTAATACCAGTTCCAGGGGATTCTACATCTTCTTCTGGCCTCTGAGGGCATGAGGAATGAGAGTAGCATACTGGCTTTCATGCAGGCAAAACGCCTTACACATAAAAGTAAATCTTTAAAAAATTAAAACTCTTGAAGATAAGTTAATATTTGGGAACAACATCACTGAACAAAGAACAGCCAGATAATTCTATCTACCAGAGAATGAAACAGGTTAAAAGTTTGGATTCCAGACTTTAAATGTCTGTAATTATTTGACTGTGTATGTGTATTATTTTGGTACTGCTAGCAATTGAAATGCAATAGTGTCTATGAAACAATATTCAGAAAGCAATGTGTTTACTGGTAAAAGTTTGCCTTATTTGTCTGCTTTCTCTTTCAGTTTTAAAAATCACACTTGTACAAATATATTTACTCATGATGATCAGATAAATAAAACAGAAAGGACTTTGATGTTTAACAGATACACAGTACTTTGCCTTTTGATGTTCCACAAATGATTATTGCTCTCCATTTTAATTAAATGATCTATTTTCAGACAGACTTGTGGGCTTCCTCCTGGGAACTTTTGTACTGAAAGAATTTTCTTCCATCCAGGTACTATCATGTACTCATTCATCTATATTCTCAATATTCTTTGTATGTGTTTCTAGTTTGTAGCTAGTTTATTTATTCATCAAACATTTAATGAGTACCTATTATTAAGCAATAGAAACTGTGTTGGTCATTCTATGTATTAAACACAGTCTATATTGTACAAAGTGTAATTTCTTATATAAGGAATCTTACCTGGGTACTCTGGATAAGGTTTTTAAGGTTCTCTTTAACTTATATATGGTTTATCAATAGATTTGTGATTATGTGTGTGTAGGAAATTCCCAAACCAAGACATTTTCTATACTATTTCAATAGATTCTAAAGGAAATGAGCAGTATCCAAAAATATAAAGCTATTGATTCTATGTAAAAAAAAAACAAATAACAAGTTGATTATAACAGATTGTGAGTGTCCTGGTTAGTTTTATGTCAGCTTGACATAGACTAGAGAGGAGGGAGCCTCAGTTGAGAAAATGACTCTATAACATCAGACTGGAGGCAAGCCCATGGGACATTTTCTTAATTAGCGATTGATGTGGGAGGGTCCAGTTCATTGTGGGTGGTGCCATTCTAGGGCTGATGGTCTTGGGTCCTATAAGAAAGAAAACTGAGAAAGCGATGTGGAACAAGCCAGTAAGCAGCGTGTCCTCCATGGCCTCTGCATCAGCTCATGCCTCCAGTTCCTACCCTGGTTGAGTTTCTTCCCTGACTTCCTTCAAGGATGGATTATGATGTAGAAATGTAAGCCAAATAAACCCTTTCCTCCCCAAATTGTTATGATCATGGTCTTTCATCACAGCAATAGCAGCAACCCTAACTAAGACAGGCTGCATAATCAGTTGTAAGTTGGAGGCACACATACAGATATGAAGATTTCTGATACAAGTTAGAGAGATGATGGAATGGGAGAAGGCTTTCAGCATTCTTTCATATAGATGTTATCAAATTTCTGGAGCACTGTTGTCTATTCCCATCCCTCACCTCTTGTCCTAGAGACTGACACATATGGTCTTAGTGAAACTATTTGAATCAACAGTTATCAGTGCATCAATGGCATCTTCCATGCTAAAACCAATGCATGAAACCAATACGTTCCCTCTATTTCATAAATGCTGGAGATCCATTCCTAGACTGCTTGCCTTCCTGACTCACCTACTCTCTCTAGCTGAGCTCATGTTCATTCACGGACTTGAGGAGCATCATTGCATCACCTCTCTGTCTGCACCTCAAATTTCCCCATTAAGATTCAGATTGATCCATCCTGTTGTCTACTTCATACATATGTGGTATGTCCTTATATATACGTGGAACTTGATGTTCCATTGATAGTTTCTGTCATGATGTTCACAGCTGACCTCATTGTCTCCTCATGAACATATCAAAATAATTTTTATAAGTTAGAATAAAGAGGCAGAGTTATGAGTGTTAGACTTTAAGGAGCAGTGAATAAAAAGCAAGACTACAGAGGCTGTGGTAGTGACTTTTATAGACATTGATTTGGTCTCCATGGGATTCAGTTTAGTTTAGCTCTCAAAGAAGTGGCAGGAAGTTTAAAGGAGTAAAGGATCATGAAAACAAGTGAAAGGCAGAGAGGTGGGGGCAAGATTCTTTAAAAAAGAAGTGTTCAGTTGCCACATACATAGAGTCCAGGAAAGATTAGAACAACAACAAAATGGTTTTTATCCATTGGTTTCATCCATGAGTAGAATGGTATTTTAAGAAAGACAGATCTCTTTGGTAAGGAGAGATGTTTTGAGGCACTGGTTGAGCAGGTAGCTTCGTATTGTTCAGTTAAACTGTGCTTATCAATGATCTCTTCAAGAGTGTGTCCTAATGCAAACAGGTGGGTGCGTGGCACTTTAGCCCTCAGCCATTCAAAGCTTTCCTAGAGACTAGTGAGTGCAACCTCCAAAGGCCTGAACAAATGCATGTGTCATCATTTGTTGTCATGTAGGGAAGGAGGCAAGAGAACGGGACTGTGAAAATTTCAAAAGGAGGGAAAAAGAACATGCCCTAAACATCTTTCTGTGCCATAGAATCTGATTCCAGAAGTATGTGATTAAGATCGTGAGTTATATAGGGGTTTCCATGGTAAGAAAATTAACATTTTCCTTGAACCAGGAAATAACACGAATTGCTAAATGGTCTTATTAATAGAAAAATGGAGCCAAGTACTGGGGTGAATGAAATTGAGAGATCAGAGAAGCAGAAAGAAGCCAGCCACGTTCTTATCACTAGGAAGTTCTCAGCCAAGAGAGAGCGAGTTCCTGTTTCCTCAGACTGAAAGCCTCTGAGTCCTCACTGGAATGGATTTCAGCTGAACTGCTGCTAAAAAACCCTAAAAGCTTAAAAGCCTCTAGTTCCTGATCCTCACGTGCCTTATATACCTTTCTGCTTCCTGCCATCACTTCCTGGGATTAAAGGCATGTGTCTTTCCCAAGCAAGACATGAGGTCTCAAGTCCTGGGATTATAAGTGTGTGCCACCATGCCTGGCTCTGTTTCCATTGTGGCCTTGAACTCACAGAGATCTGGATGGATCTCTGCCTACAGAACAGTAGGATTAAAGGCATGTGCTACCACTATCTGGCCTCTACGTTTAATCTAGTGGCTGTTCTGTTCTCTGACCCCAGATAAGTTTTATTAGGGTATACAATATTAGGGGACAGTATATCACCACACCAGGGCATCAATAGAGATGATAATACTGTATTTATTAGTTAAATTATCAAAAACAACTTCTTAAATGCATGCTTTAAGATGTCTGGGGTTTATTATAACAAAAATGTATTTCTTGACCCTGTCACAGCCCAAGACAGTCAAATATTAGCATGTGACACTTCTACCTACCACAGGCCTCCTATTACTTCTCTGTTGTTTTGTGGTCCTTCACTTGCAAGTATAGAAGGTTCTCTAGTCACAACTGCTTTGAACCCAAACTCACATACTTCACATCTCTTCACACCCCATTGGCCAGAATTAACTATGTCTACCCAGTCCAATTTCAGTGGAAGTTAGGAAATAAAGAATGCATGTAAGATACTTGCTGAGCATCAGTGATCTCTTTTGTAGTCCGTCATTGTGGATATCAATGTACTCATCCCCTCTCAAGGTCCTAGCAGTGTCCACCTTGAAATAGAACCTCAAGGTAACATCTGCCAGTTGACCTTCCATAAGTTACAAATATGTTCCGCAAAAATTAGGAAATCTCTGAAGTTCTCTGTCTCTTTAACAGCACGTGCATACTCTATAATATAAGAGGGATAGAATAATTACAATAAACTCATCCCGAAAAGAAAACAGGGAAACTTGCTTCGATCACTGATCCGTAGCAGTTCTGAAATCCTCCCAGAAAAATCCTATGAGACATTTCTATTCAGGATAAAGAACATTTCTTGATTTTTCTTTGCTACTGTTCTATGGGGAAAGCATGTTCTTATGCAGCATTCCTCATAATGGCTGTTTTCAGTCATGAGTTTGTTCTTCTACATGGTTCATGTAGCCACGTCTTAAGTATACATTAGGAAATTGCTCTTTTCACAGTCCTGTGGCTTCCCCTCCCCCTTGTATTACTAAACTGAAGATTCAGTTAACTATTTTATCTATAGTCAAATGCTACCATTGTATAACAGGTATTCGACTTCAACCTCAGAGTTCAATCAAGAGCCCTGGTGAAACCCCTCACAGCTCTTCAACACACCAACATTTCTAAATTTAATATTACAATCCCTTGAAACTGTACTATTGATGGCAGGATTGACTGTATACCAATTATACTAACCGTTAGACATCAAAACACCAAGTGGATGTGCCTCCCACATTAGAACAAAAATGTATTATTGGAGGAAGTGTGCTGGAGATGAATTTCTAAAGCCAAGTCAAAACTAATCCCACCTCCAAACTCTCGGTGTATTAACACAGCATCTCGAGCCTATTACTAACTTCACAGACTACAAAGCCTGGGCCACTCTACTGAACAATTCTTCACGTACTTAATGTCTCAGACACCCAGGTCACTCCCATCATACAGTTTTGCCTTGCGTCCAGCAACAGAAGGGAGAGAGAACGTAAAATGTTAAGAACATGAATTAGCAGACAGGTGTGGCCGTGTCTACCTGCAACTCTCGTATTCAGGCGGTAGAGGTAGGAGGGTTGTCTCAAGTTCCAGGTAGACTGGTTTATGTAGTGAGTTCCAGGCCAACCAGGGTGACATGGCGAGAGCTAGTCTCACAAATCAACTAAACCAAATAAAGGGAGATATAGACAGCAACACGCACGTAACTCCAGGGAGCAGAAAAAAACATGGGAGGAGAACACAGAATACTTATTTGGTGAGTCCTGCCTGTCTCGGCCACAGCATTTAACCCTTTCTTTCCAGTGTAACACCAGCCCTTGTGTCAACATCTTTAAGCAGCTATGCTAACAATTACATTTAATAATTTTCTGGGCACTTGTAACTTGAGATAATTGTAATTTTAGTAGGAATGCCTTTGGAGACCTCTCATGCAAGGAAGGGCAGGGCTAGGTGTTCCCTGTGTCTATGGCTGGGGTGTCATGACAACAAATAGAAACATACCCCATTTAGTGCCAAGATAAACAAAATTCTCTTGCACTGGGGAGTCAGCTTCATCTTATTAAACACTGAGGGTGATAAAAGCCATTCACTACATGTGAACCTAAGAGACCGGAATCCCCATGGTGCCTGTAAGCAGAAATAAACTGGTATAGTTTTGAAGAAAAAAAAAAAAGGTGTCTGCCTTTCATATTAAATTTTTTTGCAGTACTCACAGTTACATAAGATCCAGGAAATGTATGAATTCTCACTGTCAATTATGTCTCTGAGTCATGGGAACAAGACTAAAAAGCCATGACTAGAAAGCATTAAAGATGACTCCATTGAACAAATGTAGCCTCTATTATATTCACCTTCTAAATCAGCTTGATCTTTCACCTTTTCCCATTAAACTCACCATTTCCTGAACAGGCCAGAGTTTGCCTCCCCGTAATCGGTCAAGGATTATGGGAGTGTGTTTATGGAATTGATAGAACAGACCATTTAAATCAGAATTTGTAAAATGTAGCTATTTTCTCCATAGCCACCTAATTTTAGCAATTGAAGACATTTGCAGTTAACTCAAATGAGAATATTTTTCTAGCGCTAAAAACTTTCCTGGTGTTAAAGAGACTGGAGAAATCCTAACACAGTGGCACGTTGAAGATAGAAAGTTTTTATGACATATGTCTTTGATTGGTGCAGACAGATCTGCAAAGCCTTTGGACTCAAGCTGATTCTTTTTATTTTTCACATACCTGGGGTGTGTGTGCATCTTATGAGCCTGCATTGCCCCAAACACCCTTTCTTATCTCATCCTCCTCCCCATGCCAGCCTCTGTCAAATGTCTCTGGGAACTTCCTGAAGTCTGCCTCCTCCTCCTCTCAGAGAAAACCTGCTAGGCCTGCCTGTGGGATAAAAGGCCACCAACACAATGACAGGGGATAGAGGTTCAAGAATGTAATTGGATGTCTGTAGTTTGGGAAATAATAGGTCTATATTAGTGACCAGGGGACCAGAGTTCTTTGCTGTCCTGTGATATTCAAATAATGAATAAATCGTCTTACGTGATACCCGAAATTGACATAAAAGAAAACAAAAACAAGTGAGTTTCTCCTACGCAGCCTGCATAGTGAAGGCCATTGTTCCCTGGGAACTCCAATCGACACACCCGCAGTGCTGGATCAACTGGCTAGGTCTCGGTTTACAGGCATGACGTCACAGGTATGACAGTCCCTTCCCTTGGGTGATTTTCCTCTTTGGTTACACCGATCTGTTTCCTGATGTACTTGATGTACCTGAATTCAAAGCTATCGGAAGGAAGGAGAATTCCTGCTTGTACACTAACTGTATCCTCAGAAGAGAGACTCTCTCAGGAAAGTCCAGCAAGCACTCACAAATATGTCCCAAACTGCTGGTAGACTGGCTGGCAGCTGGCAGTGCCTTGGCTTATTGAATGTACGGCAGTCGCAACACCTACAAAGCAGTCTCCCAAGAGTGGCTCCGCTTAGTTCTAAAGGCAGACCGTAGGAGAAGTTTTTGTGTGCTGGCTGGGATGATTTGGAGAGAAATGCATACCTCTAGAGGAACATATCAAACAAAAGCAGAGGACATTTTTAGGAAATAACCACTTGCTGTGTGCCTGGCCTGGTCATATTTATTACTGAAACCAAACTAAGCCGATTCCCAACTGGGAACAAGCACCCATTAGTGCCTGGCACTGACCACACATAGTGACTTTTTTATAGGATGAGCAGCACTGAGCTTTGCAAAGAACTTACTCCAATGTCGATTTTTATTTCTTTATTCTCCGACAAACCTTTCGCCCCTTCTTCCCCCAGATCCTGCAGGAAGGAAAGAGGAAAAATAACGGCACCACTCTTGCGTTGGTCCTACAGGGACAGAAGGCTGAGGTCCCTCGATGTGAAGGGAACAAGGAAAGGGTCCAGAAATAGCATCCCCCTTCAGTGTTTCTGACAATCTCATTCCTACAAGCTCAGGCTATGGAGCTGACCAGATGGCTCAGGGGGTAAAGGCCACCGTCACCTGTCACCGAGTCTGGCAACCTGGCAAGCTTCCATCCCAGGAACCCACGTGGTGGAGGGAGTGAACTAACTATGGCAAGTTATAAAGTTGTAATCTAGTCTCCACACATGTGCTATGACACATATCATCTCTCTCTCTCTCTCTCTCTCTCTCTCTCTCTCTCTCTCTCTCTGTTACTTACACACACACACACACACACACACACACACACACACACACACACTACACACCACACACAGAATTTTTTTTTTAATCTTAGACTCAAACATCTCCATATGCCAACCATAGCCACATAGTCAGGCATGGGGTCATGAACTAAGGAAGAAGATGAACTCTTTGCTCTGCTCCGTGTGGTGACAATAACCAACTTGTTTGTTCTCAGTGATCATCTGTCTGAAGCATTATTATTACTGTTACTGGTCTCTCCCTAACCTTGACCTTGAAGGTTAGGTTCATACTGGAGACTCTGACAAATGACAGACAGATGCATGGAAAGAGCTCCGTGTATGAATGAACCAAAGAAGAGCAACAGGGTGTACCTTGCCAGGCCTGGTTAATGCAGCCATTGATTAGACTCTTCCAACAAAGAGGTAGCCTTGGAGAAAGGCACTAGAAAATCTTAGAGGAGGATGACCCAAAGGATTGGGTGGATGTCTGAGACTTTGTCTGGGGGGAGGTGTGATCCCCATGCAGTGCTTGGGACCTAGGTTTGGTGTCTGGTGATGGTGAACTTCAGTTCTAAGAGGAAGGAATCTACAGCCAGAGGAAGGTGCCCCACTGGCTTTATGCATATGCCAAAGCTTCTCATTTCTTATGAATGTCTTCATTATAATTTATTTAAAAAGAAATTTGTGAAGATCATTGAGAGATGGCTCAGTTGATAAGTGCTTGCTAACACACAGCTTTGGGACATAAGTTTGATTACAATAATCCATGGAAAAGGTGGGGTATAGTAACATGCTTGCTAGCCCAGCACTTAGGAGGCAGATTTAGATTCAGACAGATCTCTGGAGCTCATAGTTAGGCAACCCAGCCTAAATCAGCAAGTACCAGATCCTAGCGAGAAACTCTGTCTCAGAAAACAAGGCAGGTGGTTCCTGAGGATAGATACCTGAGGTTGATCTGTGGCCTCCACGTAAACATGGACTCACACGCACCTTTAAATGCATGAACTGGCACACATACTCCCACATCCATTACCCACATCAGCACACACACTCACAGCCACAAGAAATTTGAGATGAAGACAGGTTTCTCCATTACAAGTATTTATAAAATAAAATAAAATGAATGTTTCAAGAAACATTTCTCAGCTCATTAGTGAGGGAAGGCAATGGCTCCAACAACAATAACAACAAAAAAAGGTCATGGATTGCATTTGGAATTGGAAGCTAGCTGCACGTTTATTTCTGGAGTGAAATAATGAATGTGTTTATTTATGGCTGAAGTGTATAATTGATCATCCAGTGTCTTGACCTCCTGATCAAAGGAACGTGAAGAAGCCAACAGGCTTGTGCATTTCTCTTGGGGAGGCCACCACCTCAAAGTTTCCAACTCTTAAGATTTTGGCAAAGCCAACATTCTTCATTGGTACCACAGTCAGCCACATCTTCTCAGTTCAGACTTAGAAAGCAAGCCTGCACTCTCTAGCATACTGCCATCTTTTGACCAGGAGAAGCATAGCAGACAGAAAAAGAGGTGAGCAGTGAAAATCTTTTCTGTTTTTGTTTGTTTGTTTGCTTTTGTTTTTTATTTTATTTTATTTTATTTTATTTTACAATATAATTCAACTTTACATATCAGCCATAGATTCCCCGGTTCTCCCCGCTCCCGCCCCACCCCCCTCCCCCCCGCCCCCTCCCCCATTTCCATCTCCTCCAGGGCAAAGACTCCCCCGAGGATGAGGATTGAGATCAACCTGGTGGACTCAGTCCAGGCAGGTCTAGTCCCCTCCTCCCAGGCTGAGCCAAACGCACGGGTCCACCGTCAGAAACTCCCTGAACACATGGAAGCGATGCTCCATGAGCATTAAAAGAATAACTCACCTGAGCCTTCCTGCTGGGCTGGGGCCTCCACTCTCAAGTCTGTTCATGTGCTAACACTGCAGAAAGCCCCTTCATGCAGAAAATGACTCCCGAGCCGATACAGGGAGTAGACAAAGGGGGGAGTAGATGTAATTATATTTTAAAGAAATAGAAAGTCCCATGCCAAATAACTTAAACTTTTATGACTCTCAATACTTCCAGCCTTTCTCTTTATTTTTAGTACTCACCTTTTAGATTTTAAGTGAATGAAAACTGAGGCTATTTTAAACAGTCCTAGATCTGTTAGTAACTTTCTTGAACAGAGGTTTTCAGTCTCTGATAAATGAGAGATCTTTCATTTGATTCTCACAGTATGGCAGGTATAATTATCTCCATGTCAGAGATGATGATGGCATTACTGATAGTGAACTCTGATTCTCACTACAACGTAGCTTTTGAACATGTAATTACATGGCTCTCTTTTTGCTTTAACTCCTAATCAAAATTATAGGATAATCTTTACTCAGAATAGAATTATTTCTTCTCCCAATACCACTATCACAGAAACCATTGTAAGATAGTATGCGGATAGCTGTCAAACTATTCCAATTTTAAGGCTGAACTCGCTTGTCTAATTGTATAATATATTGTTTGTCTGGTATTTTATTTTTTGCCATAGTGTCATCATATTTTTTTTTGCTAGAAAATTGATTATTACAAGATGAATAGTAGGTTCCATGGCTGAGAGTAAGAAACACAGACAATGTATTCTGTGAAGACAATTTGACGCCTCTTGCTTCGTGGTTTTCATTTGCTGTGACTGACTTCTACTTCTCTGTGACGAGTTGAACAGGAAAGAGAGCATGCATGGTGGCTTGTCTGGTCTTCCTGTCCTAGATGACAGCTCTGCTCTCAGCAGGTCAGACAGCTCCTATTGCTTAACAAGGACAGTGAAAAATCACCCTCAGAAAGCAAAACCTTGTTAAGAGGAAATTGAACTACTCCTCAAACTCATATCCCTTAGCAACCACAAAAGAACATATTCTTTTATAGGCAAAGGAAAACATTTTCTTGATATCACTGGTATAACTGTATAGTAGATAAAAAAGACTCATTGAATAAGGAAATCGTGGGCCTTGAGCTTTCTTTCAGTATTAAACCAACTGTATTCTACAAAAGTTAAAACAGAAAAAAGCAAATTCCTTCCTCTTGATTGGCCAATTAAAATAAAAACTAGGAACATTTCAAAGTTTCATGTTTGTCTTATAGAGGCTTTGAATATGTTTTGTCTTTACATTGTTTAAGGAACATTACTCCAGTTCTGAGTTTTATACCTTTGTTCCCTGAGGAGGACAATATTTCCTTCACGTGAACCGTCAGATGGTGCAAAACTAATCCCTCACAGTGCACTGTGTGTGTAGAGCTCTGGGAAGCACTTTTGTACTCCTTATTTTGCTTGACCCTTCTCCTTCCCTGTGGAACTGGCAGAGAAGGCATCCTTATCTTCCCTTTGCCTGTGAGAGAAATGAAACTCATGGATCTTCTGCGGCTTGCCGAAGCCAGACAACTGGCAAATAGTCAAAGCCTGGAACTTAATCATCAGGCATCAAGCCCAGCAACTCACCATGCTGAGCCATAGAAAGAGAATGGTTTTCAAACGATGAAATTATTACAACTTTGGTGAAAAAAAACTTCATTTGTGTTAAATAAATTCAAATAAATTACAAGCTAAAATTACTAGTTCAATGGATTGGATTGCGTGCTTGTATAAATACATATGTTAAAATCCTATACTTGGGCCAGCAAGATGGCGCTGTGAATAAAGATACCCTGGGAACCTGAGCTCTCTCCCTGGGACCTACATGATGGGCTGAAAGAACTAACTCCTCCATGTTGCTTTCTGACCTCCACATCCATGTGCATGAATGTGCATGCGCAAACACACGCCCACGATGAATAAATAACATGCACTTTAAAATGTAAAAATACAGTTTTAAATATCAGATGAAGTACATATAGGCATAGTTACATGTAGTTCATGTGTAGGGGTTTAATATTACGTTGGCTTAAGGAAGACAGGTATTTAAATTCTGCTCTGTCCCTTATTTTAAAATAATCAGATGATTCCTAATTTTAAAAAAATTAGACATGTATTATTACTCTATGTGTGTGCCAGTGTGGGCTTGAGTGTGCACTATGGTGTGTGTGGAAGTTAGAAGACAGCAGCACGAACTGGTTCTGTCCTCCACCAGGGGACTCAGAGATTGTGATCCAGATTTGCCTAGCAAGTGCCTGTACCCATGGAACCATTCCACTGGCCTTCAGTTGGTTTGGGGCCAAGTATATTAATCTGATATTATTTGCTCGTTTTTCAGTATTAGGCTTTTTCAATGATTTCTTAATGTAAGATACTATACAAACTACTCTATTTGATTATATTCAACATATGATATGAGCGAAGTTAGATTTAAAAGTTTATTATTACAAGTGTGAGCTCAAATTGTGTGATTTGGTCAGGAAACTTACCCTGAGCTTCTTCCTACAGAATGGAGAAGATAATAGTGTACTCCTGTCTTGTGAAAAGGGATAAACTAATAGTATACAAGGGGGCTTTGTTCCTAGCATGTGGTAAATATGATGTAAATACGACCCGTAATCTTTCTCTAGAATTTACTGCCTCAGTGTTTAGTCATATTATTTTCTTGGTGACAAAGATGTAAATGAAATTTAATACATAAAAAAATCTTTTTTAGCACTATATACGCTTTATCCAAATTATTTGCACTAGTGAAAGATTGAAAAGCTCCTCTGTTCAGCATGAGTGTTGGGATATAGGCTATAAGATTTATTTAACAAGAAAGAGTGAATCTCAGGAATATTCAGCAGCAGCAGGGCCACTGAAGTTGACAGTATGACCTTGTTCATCTCCCCTCTGCCACTTGTAATGCTGCTATGCTTGACTTTCAAGGGATGGGAAAGCATGACCTCTACCTCAAAATGAACTCCTGGCTGCCCAGAGCTTATTGCTTCCAGAAAAGGAGTAATGAAATTCCAGGCGAGGAGGAGACCGGTGACTTGAAGCTTTGATGAGGCTAAAGAGCCAGTAGCATAGGTATTAGAAACTGGAAGAGGTGGGAGAAGAGAAGATTACAGAGAGAGAGAGGAATTTCATGTTGAAACACTGTGGGTGGAGCGGTGTTGAATGATGGTGAAGTCAACACTATGTGGATGTGAGTGGGTGACCGATGTGAGGGGAAGAAAGAGAGAAAGAGAGCACAGTGAGTAGAAAATATTGGAGAATTAAGAGAAACTGAGGGCCCGGGAGAGTAAGCAGCATTTGAAGAAAATTGTCTATGGTAATAAAAATGGTAACGGGGCTGAAACGGAAACACAAAAACAGGCACTGTACCTCAAGAAATATGTCGATGAGCCAAGCCACTATTTTGACTCAAAGTAAACATTTATAGGGCATCATTCACACTGAAATCAAAAAGCAGAGAGAGCCATTTGGGAACAGCTCCATGTCTTTGGTGGGCCCAATTAAATTCTAGACTTCTTTTCTCCATTCATGTATATTTCTCCACTCAGTGTATAGACTTAATGACTTACCAGTTTCCCATGGAGGGAAACATATTAGCCAGGACAGAGAAAAAGGGTGCAATTTAGAAAGCTGCCAGTTCTCCAAATAGCAGACAGTGGTGTCTTGAGTTATGATGGTAGCAGTATATATTCTAGAGGGTTCACAAAAGTAGAGCCTAATGGAGAACTAATTAAGGTAAATTTCCAGGTTTCTCTTGTCTTTCTTTAAGATTAGAATGGCAGAGGAAGGAATAAGTAAGGAGACTTTATTTATTTATTTATTTATTTATTTATTCATTCTTTTTTTTTTTTTTTTTTTGGAGCTCTGGCTGTCCTGGAATTTCCTATGTAAACCAGGTTTGCCTCAAACTCCTAGAGATCTGCCTGTCTCTGCCTCTGCCTCCGCTGGGATTAAAGACATGTGCCACTACATCTGGCCAATAGAGAGATTTTCAAAGCCTGCTTATGCACTTGCTTTGTTAGAAACATCCAAAAATGGCTGCACACTAAATTGATTCATATGGTAAAAATACAGATGAGAACTTGTGCAAGATCTGTCATTTACAGATAGTATCTAAATCATGAGGATAGGTCAAGTTGTTTTTATAAAAATATATCGAGACAGAGAGACAGAGACCGACAGAGAGAGACTCAGAGAGAAACACACAGAAGGAGAGAGAGAGAGAGAGAGAGAGAGAGAGAGAGAGAGAGAGAGACCCAGAGCAAAGCCCTGAGGAGCCCCAGCAACTAGAAATGTGGAGGCCATCAGCAAGGCTGTTAAGCAAGGGGTAGAGAGGAAGACAGAGAGGACCTGGTTGTAGAAATGAAGAGAGGGGAATATTTCAAAACAAGTGCTTCACAAAAGGCTAGTAAGATGAACTCTGGGAAGGTTATGTAGATCTGGGGAGCTCAGCATTAGCAGTTTCACAGGGGACCCGTGTCAAACAGATCTTTCCAGGAGTCAGAACCTGGCCACTGTGCTTTCAGACTCCCAGCCAAAGGCTGGAGTTCCATCCCACTGGTGAGTCCATAGGACTACCAAGCACCTAGAAAATTTTACCTTTGGCTGCTTATGCTAGTGTTGCACATACTTTCCGTAACACCCTGCGGATTGTTCATTCGCTCTCTGGTTGACCCAGGACCTCATCAGCTGGGATGGGGTGATGGCACCTGTACTTTCAAGTGCTCCCGTCTTCGCAAGAGTTTCTGCTTAAATCATTTCCCCCACTTTATTACAAAACCTCCAGTGCTTTAAGAGACAAGGCAGCACCCCTTCTGGGCAGCACCCCTTCTGGGCAGGCGCTTTCCCTTCACAGTTCCACTTACTGTCATAAGCCAGGTTTATGCATCCTGTAAGAGGGCTGGAATGCTACAGTGATGCAATGGCCATAGAATTAACAACAGCTAAGGCTCAGGTGTCAAACCCTCTCCAACGGCTCCGGATGCATCAACTCATTTGATCTTCGTGACAGTTCTGTGAGGTAGTGTCGTCTTTGGGCTTTTTGTTTTGTTCTGTTTTCCATTTTATACTTGAGGAACTGAGGCTCAAGGGGTTTACATAGCTGGCAAAAGTCTTCTTGAGGCCTTTCGGCTCCAAACCACTAGGCTTCGGGCACACACTCACTCACTCCTGTAAATTCAAAGCAAACATAGAAGGGAGAACCAACTGGTGAACCCATCAGCCAGCTTTTATGAAATCATTCTGAATGGTTGGTGACTGTCTTGTAAGGTCCCTATGAGAGCAGAGTGTGAAAATACGTCAGGTGATAAAGACCTGGACTCTGTTCCACATCTAGAGCCTCTTCTGGGAACTCCCTTTAACTGGAGGTTAAACTCATTACAGGAAATTCCTGAGCATTAAGGTGGCTCTCAGGTTGTAAGTCTTAAGGTGGCAAACCAGGGATAAACATACGTTCAGACATAATTGTTTTAGTCTGGCTGTCCAACTGACTGGGTGTCTGAGATGCTCTTGCTTCAGGAATAGTCTTCATTTTTGTTACAGGAAAGCTATGTGAATCCCGGGATATAAGAGTGTACCATTTCCTGAGATACCAATCATGTTTAATTATTAAAACTCTCAATGTATCTGTAAGACACCCACCAATAATATTGGGATGAATGTAAACACGTAAGCATAAGTGGCATAAATGTTTATGCTTGAATTTCAAAAATGTGATATATTCCTGGACATCATACTGTCTTAGATTTTTGTCATCAATTTACATTGGCTAGCTCTTTGGAATGTTAGGTTAAATGGAATACAAGTTATTAGTAATGAGCATGCTCTGATTATTTTCATCTTGAAAAAATATTTTGCCTTCATAGGTACTATTGAAAATATATTAAGAGTGATAAAGAAGACTTTGCGCTCCATATTGTCTTCACCTTTGCAGTCCATGGTCAATGAACACCTTGACATACTCTAAAAGTTTATTTATATGGTGAATACTACAGATTCTCTTTGCCAACACCCAGTAACTTGAGAGTGAGACAAATAGTCAGATTACATGAGCCTTGTGGTAAGTTAGACATAAACATGAGTTGCTATGGAAGTGTGTAGAAGCAACAGCCTTACTTGAAGTAGTTGTCAAAGGGGGTTTCCTCTTTTCTCTTTACTCCTCATAAACATGACATTTCTCCTAAGGAATGTTTGCTCTAGAGAAACTCCACAGGTAAGAGCTCTTCAGTCTCTCTCTCTGTGCCTTTACCAGACAATCAGCTTTCCAAAGCCGTGACTATTGTCTGGGACTCAGAAGGACACAGAAGCTTGAGAAGCAGAGGGTAATGAGATGGGGAAAAGGGATAAGATGCTGAGGCTTCTGTGCAGAAATACAAGCTGGATACTGTGAGCTTCCTGAACGGATGCTCTGTATGGGATGGTACTCAGTTGATAGTGCTTTCAAATCTGGACTCCAGGAGGAGTGAGATGGTGTCTTTAAGAGAATGAGGGAATGTCTTAGAATTGTACAATCTTTCACTTCCTTTATAAATGGATTAAGTGTACATATTCTGCATAGAATCCATGAGATTCTCAAGGTAAATTCATTATTAAAAAATATTAAGGATAATTTAGGGACACATTCAGATTTCACAAGCTGGTGGGATAAAACATGGGGTCTTCCTTAAGAAAAAAATGGTATAGCTTACAAACACAAAGTTATTCATGAAAGTGGCCACTATTCAGAGAACAGATACACTTTGATCAAGTTCATTTTCAATCATGATTTTGACTGTATACCTTTGACATTTCCTAATGTAATAGTTGCAGTTTTACCTTATCTAGTCTTGTTGAGTTTAATTCTCCTAGTTTATAGATATCTTCAATATTGCTGGAGTTGATCACAATATGGAACTCAAAATGATGCTGAGACTCAGTTTACCTCCCTAAGAACTCCCATGTTTCTGAGGCCATTCAAAGAAAGTGCCTCTCCTCTTTAAGTCAGTACAAGTCAGAATTCAGAACAACTTAATGCATCCACTCTTCCTCTTATCCTGGCCCCAATCTCCATGCTTCCCATGGATAATTCCCTTAATCCTTTCTACAACTCTATGGACTTCACACTGTTGTTAAGGATGATGATCAGTCAACTAAAGCTCAGAAGACCGAACACCTTTTTTCGAGATCACACAGGTGGTAGATGGGTGACCTAGGATCTAAAGCCAGCCAGGGGACTTCAAACAATGGTCACTTAGCCTGTCTTGCACCTTTCATGATGCTGAGGAGAAGACCAGAAAGGATGACACTCATGGTCAAGGATCTTCTCACATTTCACTGGCTTTGTCTTCAGGTAGGGCTATGTATGGATGTAGTAGACAATTCAGAAAAGAGAGGTAATTTGAAAAAAGCTGGGAATTCTCTTCCACTTTCCATGAGAGGACTTAGAGGGACTGCATGGTTGAGGGCCCATTTCCAACACATCATGGCAGCAGAGAGGAAAAGGCAGCTTGGCATGTTCAGTTAAAGACACCCCCTTAAAAGAACTTGTTCTTTCACAAAGCTCTAAGCACACCTTGATACTAGAAACCACAACAATAATCATGGACAGCAACAGTGAGTGCTGCATGCATCTACTTCCAGGGCACAGGAGGTGTCAGGTACATCCACTTACAGCATCAGGAAGAAAGGCCAGCACCCAAGGACTCTTGGCTGGTGAAGAGTAATAACCAGGACATCTGTCCACCTCTTGGGAGAGAAGAAGGGGAGAAAAACAAACAAAACAGCCCTTCTATTAGCCAACTCGACTGCAATAAGAAGAAAATGCGTGGAAGTAAGAAGGATCACAAGAGGAAGGGTTCTACTCACTAATTTATTCAACAAATGTGGACTGAACATTTACTACATCCCCAAACTATATCCACGATTATGCCAATCATGAGGATAAGAAACAAAGCAGGCCGGGCAGTAGTGGCACACG
>CABHPP010134295.1:0-16213 GCA_902168425.1 Peromyscus attwateri
GTCTCTCTTGCTGTGGAATGGTCTAGGTGGACTGGTTATTGAAAACTGCCCTGATGCCATTTTCCTGGTCTTTCCCCTGGGATCACTGGATTTCCTGAAGGAGAGTCGTGGGATCTCCTGTCTTAATCAAATTGCATGTGGCACTCACTGATCATCTTTGGAACAGAACACCCGTGTTCTATGTCTGGTGGCCCCCAGGCCAGAGGATTCTGGTCATCTGCAGGTAAAGAGAGTATAGAGGGACCCCTAGGGATTACTGTTTCTCATCTGCCCCCAACATTCATTAATGTAGTGCTGCCCTCATTCCCAAACTGTGTACACCTCTGTCCATTTGTGCGGTGTTGGGGAGTCTGTGAAGTATCCAAAGGGGGAGAAATCAGGTGTGAGTGTCCCAACATGCTAATGAAGATCTCTCTCTCTCTCTCTCTCTCTCTCTCTCTCTCTCTCTCTCTCTCTTTGGTTTTTCAAGACAGGGTTTCTCAGTCCTGGCTGTCCTGGAACTCGCTCTGCAGACCAGGCTGGCCTTCAACTTACAGAGATCCTCCTCCCTAAGTGTGGTTTGTGTACTCGGTGAGATTCTTGGAGAAACTAATTTTCCCTCTGCAAGTGGTTGTCAGTGGGAGGTGGCTTCTGGGTTGAGGATGGGCACTTGTGTCTGCTTCCCCTCTCAGCGCTGGAACCCATCTATTTGGATCTGTGCAGGCCCTGTGCCTGCTGCCACAGTCTCTGGGTTGGTATGTGTGGTACTCCTGCTGTGTTTGGCAGACACTGACACCATTTCCTACTGTCATCCATCCTCTCTGTCTCTTAAACAATCGCTCCACCTTCTCTTCCGAATAGTTCCCTGAGCCATGAAGAGGGGTTCATGAAGACACCCCATTTAGGACTGAGAGTTCCAAGGTCTCACACTGTCCGTACATTGTTCAGTTGTGGAGCTCTGTATCAGTTCCCGTCTACTGACCATAGAAGGAAGCTTCTTGGATGATGACTGGTCTGAGTCCAGGTCTGGTGAGGCTACTGAGGATCCCAGGTAGAAAGGATTTCTAGGTACAGGCAGCTGACACAAAGGCTATTCATATTTCTTAGCCTATTGTATGTGTATGAGTGCTTGCCTGAATGCTTGTCTGTGCACCACATAGGTGCCTGGAGGTCAGAAAGGGCATTGGATCCCCTGGAACTAGAGTTAGAGATGACCGTGGGCCACCATGTGCATGCTGGGAATAGAACCTGGGTCCTCTGGAAGAGCAGCCAGTGCTCTTAACCTCTTAACCACTGAGCCATCTCTCTAACTCCTATTTCATTCTTTTAAATTATGTGTGTGTGTGTGTGTGTGTGTGTGTGTGTGTGTGTGTGTGTGTGTTCTGTGTGGCTATGTGCAGGTAAGAGCCAGGGGTATAGGATTCTCCTAGAGCTGGAGTTCCAGGTAGAGAGCTACACAACATGGGAATCGAACTTGGGTCTTCTAAAAGAACAGTACATGCTCTTAACCACTGAGCCACCTCTCCAGCCATAAGGCTTCTTTGGAAGAAAGCCTTCTTCTGTTTTTCTGTTTAGTTTGTCAATAGTATGTACTTTTTTTCTAACTACCAATCCCACACCTGCATGTGTGTGTATTTTGTAAACAATGTAGAATACATTTTTAAAAAAGACACTTTTACTTTTAAAGTATGTGACCCTGACATGTTTTTTTTTAAAAAAATCGGAAAAAAAAAACTAAAGAGTAAGTAACGAAAACAGGTCTCCTTTCTCCAGCTCTCCGGTTTCCAGGGTGACAGTGTGGCTGTGTTATCAGAGGGGGTCATTATGAAGATAAGTGAGTCTGTTCTGTGTATTTATTCTCTGTGTGGTGATGGCCTGGTCACTGTTGCACACCCGGCTCCTTTTCCTTGGAAATCGATCCTCAACTGCACCCCAGAGCGTCCTCATTGTTCTGAGCCACTGCGCATTAGTTTACTTTGTGACTGTGTCCGAATCTCTGGCCCGCCTCCCCAGCACACTGGACTTTTAGGTAGTTTCCAGTCTTCTCTTTCACCAACTTGGTGGCAGTGAATAATCTCAGTTATTGAAACTTGTGCTTCCTCCAGGAAGCAGGTCTTGAAGTGGGATGGATGGGACAAAGAGCTTGTGTTTTTCTAACTGACTGATATGCAAATTTCTGGTTTTCCAGCTTCCTCACCTTCTCAGCCAGGGGCCCCCAGTGGACAAAAAGCCACAGAGGGGATTATTTCAAATACGGAACCAATTCAGGAACTAATGCTGAAGAGCTAAGGAAGTCAAATGTGGGGGTTGGGAGAGAGAGCCTGGGGCCTTACCAGGCAGAAGCGCCAAGAGAAGGCCCCCTCCGGGAGCCAGGGTCAGGGAGGTAGGTAGCTAGGCCTCCCTCCCAGGCCAGGGCCTCAGGAGCAGGGTGGGGCTGCCGGGAGGAAGCTGAAGAAGGCTGTAGTGGATGCTAGCCTGAGGTGGGGAGGGAGGAGGACGCTTGGCCCCACCCCTTCCGTTTTCTGCCAGAGCATACCTGGAAGAGTGGCTGGTCCTTGCTCTTCACCAGTGATCAGTTTATCTTCCTTCCAAAGGGTGTTTGTTTTTAACAAAATTGTCCCTCTCTTTGCCCAGCATTCTTGATCCTGAAGGGAAGCTAAAATAAGATAAGATCCTGGAATCCAAACTCCTGAATCATCTTCCTCTCCTGTGCTCACCTTTCCTTTCTGCACCTTGTCTTTCCCCCATCCCCTTCCCTCTCCTCTTCTCCTCTCTCCCTTCCGCTTTGAGACAAGGTCTCACGTAGCCCGGCCTACCCTTCCTTCCTTCCCTTACTCTTTCTCTCCTCTTTCCCTTCACTTTCTTCTCCTTCTCTTCTTCTGCCCCTATCTTGCTCCTCCTCTCCTCCCCTCCCTCCCTTCTTCCTCCATCTTTCCTTCCTTCCTCTTTCCTTTCCTTCCTTCCTCTTTTTCCTTCTTTTTTTCTGAGAGGGCGTCTTCATATAGCAGCCCAGGCTAACCTTGAACTCCATCGCAGAGTCTCTTGCTTCAGCCTGTGTGATGTCTAGACCACCTATCTGGTCTATACCACCAGTTTCAGCTTTTCCTTTAGCCTTCCAGGATCTTACCGTGACATCTGGGAACCTCCAGGTAAGATCACAGTGTACAACTCGTCACCTTATTCTCTAGTTCTGTGCGTCAGCTCACACAGAATATACAACTTGCTCTGAGATTTTGCTTACAGGAGAGCAGAGTGTTGGTTTCAATAAGTGTAGGATTAGCCTCGGGCGTTGAGGTCAGTTGTGAGTTCTAGCCAGAGCAGGAAAATTTATAAAGGAGACTCGTATCCTGTGAGAAGACCCCACTTAGCTCACAGCTTTCCTGATCCGTTCCTCCTGCTCCACCCGTTAAAAAGCCTTTTGCAACATGAAGTCCCCTCAGGTGGAGCCTGGAGGGGGATCATCCCCTCGGCTTCCCAGGACCAGCCAAAAATTCCGTTTCCTTCCCTTCCACCACTTCTCGCCTCCCGTGAGCCGGCTTCTAAGTGGTGAGCAGTGAGACCTGGGCCAGTGACCTCCCACTTCTGGATTCACCTTAGGAAATGTGACTGCCCATGATCCAAACCAATACCCAGGGAGATGGGGAAGATACCCGAGCAAGGGGAATGGGGACGTGGAGGACAACAGCATACTCAGATGACATCTGATCTTCAGCTCCATTCTCCTACCTGGACTTAAGTTCCACACAAAAATGATAGCCATGCACTGTCTAACAAAGTGCAACTGTATGTATAGCAAACCCTTTTCCCAAAATGTATACTTACCAAGTGCTCCGATCACCACAAACATCTCCCCCTTGAGATCTGAGTATCGTTCTCCTGTTCATAAATTTAAGTACCCATGAACATGAGCCTCTCTTACACAAATTTATCAGGGGATGAAAAAGAAAGAAAGAGAAATAATTGGTTAGTAAAACTGGTTACAAGCCAAGGGCAGCTAGCCACTCACTCATTGTGCCCTCGACTAGCCATGAGTCTTTGGTTGATACATACCACTTCCTTCTGCCTCTGATCATTCACTGTCTCACTGTCTCCCTTGCTCTCGATGGTTGCTTACCTGGTAAACTGATTCAAATCCTTAGATCCAAAGGATCTTATTTCTTAGATTTGGGGAATAGAGTGCTTTCCAATACTTTATTTTTTTTGGGGGGAGCTGAGGATCGAACCCAGGGCCTTGTGCTTGCTAGGCAAGCGCACTACCACTGAGCTAATCCCCAACCCTTTCCTAATACTTTTTATTATTAGATCGTCACGGCTGTCCCTGTAGAGGGGACTAGCCATATACATGTTATATTCTATGGCATACCTTCCCCAAACTCCTGGCACCTGACAGCCCCCAGGTGAGGATTAGCTTCCTCCATTCCTGTTTTCCAGTCTATCTAGTACCTTCACTCCCTTCTGCACTAAGACTCTGTGTTAGAGTTTCTATTGCTGTGAAGAGACACCATGATCATGGCAACTCTTATAATGGAAAACATTTCACTGAGACTGGCTTACAGTTCAGAGGTTTAGTCCATTATCTTCATGGCCGGAGGCATGGTGGCACACAGGCAGACTTGGTGCTGGAGGAGCTGAGAGTTCTACATCCCAATTGGCAGGCAGTGGGAAGAGAGAATGCCACACTGGGCTTGGCTTGATCATCTGAGACCTCAAAGGCCACTGCCACAATGACACATTCTTCTAACGAAGCCACACCTACTCCAACAAGGCCACACCTCTGAATAGTGCCACTCCCTGGTGACCAAGCTTTCAAACACATGAGTCTCTGGGGCCCATTCCTCTTCAAATCACTATAGGGGTCTGCACACCTCCATGTTTGTCCTCTGATGAGGGTCCCGTCCTTGCTCCCTCACCTCTCCCAGCCTTTGTTCCAGGCCTCAAGAAACTCTCTCTTGTCAGAGGGCTTCCTTCCATGCCTTGCTGGTTGTTTGGAGGCTTCCTGCTCTGATCCAGATTCACATTTCTGGTGATTCTCCATTCTTACAGCTTGAATGGACAGCAAACAAAGCCAAGGCCACAGACCTCATGTGGCCTGTCCTGTGGCCAGCACTGTTCTGACACCTTTGGATGTATCAACTCACTTGGTAGCTCATCTTTTGACTCCTCTTTACTGTTCTCCCCTTTTTATTTTTTATTTGTTTTTGTTCGAGACCCCCCTTTTTTTAAATAAAGAGGTTTTTTTTTGTTTTTAATTATGTGTTGCCTGTGTATGGGTTCATACATGTTTGTGCAGGTGCCCATGGAGGCCACAGGTGTTAGGTCCCCTGGAGTGAGGATTACAAGCAGTTGTGAGCATCCTCATGTGGATACTGGGAACCAAACTCAGATCTTTGAGAGAGGAGTACATTCTCCTAACGGCTGAGTCATGTGTCTAGTCCTAAAGTTCTTTTCATAGTAAGCAAACATTTTAAGTGCAATATTTTAATTTTAATTTTCTTCCATATTTGTGCTTTATAAATGTTTTATTGACCTTGTCAGTGTCTCCTTTAAGGATTGCTTAATAGCGATGCTTCATCTGGCACAATGTACTTCAAGGGAATACTGAATTCTGATGAAAACGTAACAACCTAAAATCAACGGCAACAATATGACAACATTGTTCCAGCATGTTCCCACCACCTCTTCCCTTGTGCCGTTTCTGTCAAGATATTAGCATAGTAATACATACTGTAATTACTTCCTTACAGATACTGTTTTTACAAAATAATACTTAAGGGTAAAAGAAACTCCATTGGTGTAGCTTGCTGACAGCTGGCAGAGGTGGGATTCTAACCTGTGACTTCTTTTGACAGGGCTTGAGCCCTTTCCAGCTTCTTTTGTGGTGCTACCAAAGGGCCAATTTAGTTGTTTCGGTAGGAAAATTGTCCAGATTTGCCATGACACACACCAGAGGGAAGCTGATCCGCTTCTCCAATCTCCCTCTCCTTCGCTAGCATTTAGAATGTCCACAGTGATAAGATACCTTTCCCTGCTCCTTCTTCTTCCCCCTTTCCATCTTTTCCTACTATCTATAGACTTGTTTATTTCTCTATCTCTTACCTGTGGATGACACTCAGTATCCTGCTGGCCAAGCATGATGCGGGGAGTCAACATCTCCAGTGTTCTTCTTGTTTGAAATGGCTTCACAGTGCTAGGATGGGGCCTTTCGTTTTAGGGTTCATTTTGATCTCATTGAAGGATTGGCAGTAGGGTCCTCTACTCAGAGAACATTTCCTTGTTTGTGTAAAATGATGAGAACTTAAAAACCAGTAAGCCTTGTGGCTAGACTGTGATGATATGTTTATTCATTTGATCGTATGTTCCCTATCTGTTATGGATCAGGTACTGTGCCAGCCATTGGGTGTCAGATAAATGAGAAAAACACTGCTCTCGGGGCCCTTGGATATGCTGGGTTTTTGTTCTGGCCCCATCATCTATGACTGCTACATCCTCTTTCCTCCATGCTCTGGACAAGGTCTGGGAGTCTCTGGCACACCAGGGAGTCATCACCAGTCAATTAGAAATCGCTCTTAGGATAGGGAGTGCTGACTCTTCCGGTCTATCTCCTTATCTTTTAATTGGGAACCCAGGCTCTGTCCAGTAGCAGATGTTAGCATATTGGCTTCTGCTGAATCTGTAGCAGCAGATAACATGGGGAATGATAATGACCTTGTATTCTGTATTCCTTGGATTTCGACTGCTTAGTCTGTTTTCTGTTGCTATGAGAACATACCACAGATCAGGTTTGGGGTTTTTGTTTTTTTAATTGAAAATAGATTTTTTTTTTCATACAATGTATTCTCATTACATTTCCCTTCCTTCAACTCCTGGATCCTCCCCACCTCCCCGCCCACTCAAATCCCCGCCCTTTATTTATTTCATTAGAAAACAAACAGGCATCTAATAATAATAATAATAATAACAACAACAACAACAACATAAAACAAAATAAGATAAAATAAAAACAAACAAACCAGATTAGGACAAAACAAACAAACAGGAAAAAACAGAGCCAAAGAAATACCAAAAGAAACACATATAAATGCAGAGACACATGCATTTGCATATACAAAAATACCATGAAAACACAAAATCAGGAACCATAGTACATAAGCAAAAGACCTATAAGGACAAAAATAAATAAATAAATAGAAACTTCAGACAAAGCATTATTGCGACAGGGCATGACAATGCAGAGGGTCCTCCATCTTGTATTCTTGCTGAGGCCATTTCAGGTTTAACTAGAATTTGATCTCCTTGATAGAGAATCCCATAGAAAACTACCCAACTCTATTCTAGGAACCTGAGGTCAGGATGTCCCAGCTAACTTATCTTAGTGCTGTTAAACTGCCTGTGTGGTGATATATTGTGTACCCTAATAAACTTGCCTTAGGATCAGAGGACAGAGCCAGCCACTAGAGTAGACATAGAGGTCAGGCAGTGATGGCACACACCTTTAGTCCTAGCACTCAGGAGTCAAGAGATCTGTCTGGATCTCTGTGAGTTCAAAGCTACTGAGATTGATTCAGTCTAGGAGAGAAACAGAGTCAGGCAGTAGTGGCACACATCTTTAATCCCAGCACTTGAGATCTCATACCTTTGCTTGGGAAGCACACAAGCCTTTAATCCCAGGAAGTAATATGGCAGGAAGCAGAAAGGTATATAAGGTGTGAGAAAACAGGAACTCACTCTCTTTAGACTGAGGATTTTGTAGAGGTAAGAACTAGTGGCTGGCTGTTCTGCTTCTCTGATCTTTCAGCTTTCACCCTGATATCTGGCTCTGAGTTTTTTTTTTTTTTATTAAAAGACTGTCTAAGATTCGAACAACATTCCTGCTTGTTCAAACCTCCCCTTCCAGCTAACAGCTTATTTTAGCTTCTGTCAATCTGCTTGCTTACGAGAAACCCCACCCCATCCCCACCCCCAAAGCTGCAGAGCTAGGTGCCAGAACATGGTTTCTGCCTTCAAAAATCCCATGTTCTGGACACTCAGCGGCTATACCTAGGTCCCCAGATACCTGGGTGTAGTCCTAGCCAGTTGGAATAAAGACTTTCAATTGGCTATAAACTGTGTTTGAGTGGTCATCTCTGTGGGCTACCCATAACATTATCAGACCACAAAAAAAAAAAAAAAAAAAAAAACTTCCAAAAATATAAACAACAGAAGCTTATTGGACTCAAGAAGACTATGTGTTAGGACCCACAAGGGGGCCTCCGTGTAGCCTCACGATAATGGCAGAAGAACAAGGAAGCACTCATGAAATAGAAAGAGGGAGTTTCCCTCTCCTGTTAGCTGACCCACTCTCAAAATGACGACCCTGATCTACACTTGAAAGTAGAACCCTCACAGGCTGGTTGTCTCTCAAGGTCCCATTCTTAATACCGTTATAATGGCGATTACCTCTCAGCATGAGTTCTGGAGGGGACATTCAAACTGGTCCTGACATGACTGGGTTCACCAGATAGCAAAATGCAAAGGTGAGCACAACAGACAGTAAGTATGTGCTTGTAATCCCAGCCCTCAGGAGACAGAAAGGGAAACACAGCCCGTCTGGGCTATAGCAGACCCTGTCTCGATAAAACAAAACATAGCAGTATGTACACCACGGTGGATGCAAACACCTCTGAAATGGCATGCAGCATGAAGTTACATCCAGGGAATGGATGTGAAGACATGGAAACGTTACTAGCATTCTCTGCCTTCTTCAGTGGGCCAGTCCTGGAGCCTGACGGCCTCCCCGAGGCCGGGAACCAAGCTGAGTTTAGACTTGGAAGGGAAAAGCTGGTCACACTGGTTTGGGGGAAGGAGCCTGAGTCATCTGCTTCTTCTCCACCATCATTCATTCGTGCTCACGGCAGGATGCACACAAAACCCTGAAGATTCCCCCTTATAGCTTAGGACCAAGATTGTGACCATGGAAGGGCCTGCTTTGGTCTACTGTGCCTCAGCGGAGAGGGCGCAATCAGAGTGGCCATGTGAAGTTTAGGTGGCTGCTTGTCATGGAGGCATTATATGAGATCATTTAAAAATGTTCAACCAAGAGTGAGCACAGCATGGAACTTACAGGCCAGATTTCACTGACATTTTACAAATGTGATATTCAGGTCCGGTATTAGGCAATCTTTAATTATTTTTTTATTTTTTTTATTTTTATTTTTATTTTTTTTGGTTTTTCAAGACAGGGTTTCTCTGTGTAGTTTTGTTGCCTGTCCTGGATCTCACTCTGTAGCCCAGGCTGGCCTCAAACTCACAGAAATCCGCCTGACTCTGCCTTCCTAGTGCTGGGATTAAAGGCGTGTGCCAACACCGCCCGGCAATTTTTTTTCCCCTACCAGGCAGTGGTGATACACATCTTTTATCCCAGCACTTGGAGGCAGAGGCAGGCAGATCTCTGAGTTTGAGGCCAGCCTGGTCTATAGAGTGAGTTCCAGGACAGCCAGGGCTACACAAAGAAATTCTTTCTCAAAAAACAAACAAACAAATAACAACCACAAAAAATGTTTCCTCTCAGAACCCCCCTCCTGTTATTGTTATTTTTTAAGTTATAATTTTTCTATTCTTTGGAGAATTTGATATAAATATATATGTATATAATGAAATATAATCATATCCACCTCTCATTTCCCTCCTCCAACTCTCCCTACACCCTCCCAACACAGACCCTTCCCATTTCCCATCTTACCTTTTTTTGATAACCCATTAAGTCCAGTTAGTGCAATCCCTACGTGCATGGGTGTTGGGGTCATCCATCATATAGCATGTGCCCACACACAAACACACATTCACATACAAAAAAGGAAAAGAAATACGTAAAGTAGATATTCAAATAGAATGTTTGCTGGTTATATATTATAAAGAAATTTATTTTAAAACAAGTCTTTGGTATACATATAATTATACCAGTTGATAAAGTAGAAAGCAAACTGCATACTAATTCGATCAATTTGCTGATTATTTTACATAATGCGTTAAATCTTGGCTGGGTATTTGATAGTGCAGCATATAGAGTATCTTCAACATTTTTCAGAGTTGATCCATATTTTGACTTTCTATTCATCAATGCTGAGAATACTACTTTGCATAAATATGTAGTTCAAAACCTATAGAAGTCTGTTTAGGGCCATTTCAGAAATGGTTGAAAATTTTGTTTTAATCCCCAGACAAAATTCACTTAACTATTTTTTTTTTAATGAAACCTAAGTCAGCAACCCACACAACAGGTTTTAAAATCGAACGTTCTAACATAATACAACCCAAAGATATATTAATTTGATATTAATATGCCAAGGAATGATAGTAGGAAAGTATTAAAAGTCTTTGTTTCCCACATTTAGCCATTGTGTTTATACAAGGGGGAAAAACTTGTATGTATAGTAAAAACATTGCAATCCAGGTCTTCTGAGAAGGTTTTGTTGATGTTGCGTAGGGTAAGGGTATGCACAATACAAAACATGTCTGCTGTGGTCATGGTCAAAGCTACCCTGAAGTCACTTGAAACAGCACTCGATGCCAGCAGCGACCCAGGTTAATGCATATGGATTCTGAGTTAATCTTTGATTGTTACACATTCAAAAGGCTTTCTCTGTGGCCCGAATTTCCAGGACTTGGCCCCCCACGTCCAGCGTAAGTCACAATCCAGCATTTCAGAAGCTTGTACTGTATTTTGTGTTGTATTTTCCCAGAATTTAAGTCTTGGCCCTGGTGGAATAGGTAAATTGAACTTGTCTGGGGAGAGAAGGGAATGACTGAGTTTTTGGAACTCTTTGGCTAAGAGGGAGGCTGATGAAATCAAGCCCGGAGTGCCCTTTGTGTCAGATCTCTTTATCTGCCTCGATAGGATGATTATTTTTCATGTAAGAAGTCACTAAGATAAAGATGAATTCACATAGAAGGTTCTGAGCGGAGGCTGGTGGGTCTGACCAAGGCTTATGCTGTGTACAGGAGAGGAGCCCCTGTCCTACTGTGAGCTGAACATGTGACCCTAGGTGGTCGGCTCCATTGCTTAGTTCTGACTTTACCTCATACTGGATATAAAGACCCAATTTATGCAGAGGCTGGTTCTCACTGGAAGTCATGTCCAGCCAGTTATCATAACATTGCTTGTAACTCAGAGTCATTTTTAAAACTACCATCGACTGGAGTTTGGGTAAATAAGTTATGGCCTAGCCCTACCGTAGGCAGCTCTTAAAAATTATGGTTTAGGATGGTATTTGGTGACGTGGGAAAACATTTAGAGACAAACATCAAGTAGAAAAAAAATCATTAAGCAAGCTATAATGGTGTGCCTTCTAATTAAAAACAACATTAACATCCTGACGGACACTTGTCCTGGTATGCTACAGTTCTTGGCAGGACATGCTCTACCTGGACACTAGACTTCATGGTTCTTTCTCATGCTGACTAGGGAGCTGATGTCTGTGTGGTAGACTATAAATCCCTTTTTCTTCTAAGGCTATTGCAAAGTTCTAGAAAAGGAAAGCTTTCTAAGCAGTGTGCCATGGTGAAGGTCAATTGTTTTTTTGTTTTTTTTTTTTTCTTTTTCTTTTTCTTTTTCTTTTTTGAGACAGGGTTTCTCTGTGTAACACACTAGCTGTCGTGGAACTATTTGTAGACCAGGCTGGCCTCGAACTCACAGAGATCTACCTGCCTCTGCCTCCCAAGTGCTGGGATTAAAGACGTGCACCACCACCACCTGGCCTGAAGGTCAAATTCTTAATAGAAGAGATAAAATTAAGCGTGTTCTTGGGGGTACCAGTGTCGGGGGTGGAGCGTGTCCTGGTGACTTGAAGCCAAACAGGAAGGTTCATTAAATGTTAATAAATTATTCTTGGCAAGGCTGTGGTGGTGCATGTCTTTAATCCCAACACTCAGGAGGCAGAGGCTAACCTGGTCTACAGAGCAAGTTCTAGGATGGGCTCCAAAGCTACACAGAGAAACCTGTCTCGAAAACCAAACCAAACCAAAACAAAACATAAATTAATAAATTATCCCTACCACCCCCAAATTAAAATAACATATATAATATATGTATATAGGCACACGCATATTAATATAGTTGTTTAAAAGTCAGGGACCGAATGTTTTTACGTGCCCGAGCCAGGGCTCAACATGGCCTCTCTGATAGGCTACACACAGGAAAAGAAAGGCGTGAGAACAGATACATCTACCATCCACAGCTAGTGTTTCCGGCTTCCGATTTCCCACTAAAAATGTATTTTTTCAGGGAAAGAAAATGAAGACTTTTTTTTTTTTTTTAAATGAGTAGAGTTGAAACCTTACCCCCTGAACAGATAATAGTTTGACACACTGGGAGGCTTCTGCCTGGAGACCAGCCAGCTGACTTAACCCACAGGATGACACCGACAGGTAACTTTCCTCTGCAAATCCCACTTCTTCTCTGACAGGAGTTTAGTTTGGCTCAGGTGATGCCCACAGTCTGTCCTCTCCGAACGTTCCAAGGATCTTACAGCAACTGCAGAGACTTCGGATGGCGATGGGAATTTCGACAGAGGCGAATTCACAGAGCGGCGTGTGGTCCACTCTGACCTTGTGCCCAGTTCTGAATTTGAGTGTGGACTCACCTCACTCCCAGATGTTACCTTTAGCTTGTGTGCTACTCCTTTAAAATTTGACGTATTATTCACGTACTCATCTTGAGCCTTCTAGATGCTTCCTCTTCACTCTTTGCTCTCTCCACCCTTGGCAGAAGTTGGGAGGAAGTGATATGAGAGCCTCTCTCTGTCAGTTGCCTAAATCAAACCCTTTTCCCATCATTTACGCAGCAGCTAGTCTGAGGCAAGATGCAGTGTGGGCTAAAAAGTAAAAGTTAGGGACATTTTTGTCCCCAATGGCTTGCCTTATGTGGAGAGAGATCATGCAAGCTTAGGAAGCAATCTAGGATAACGCCGTAGACCACAGCATCCCAGAGCATTGTTCTTTTGGCATATACTGTGGTATTCACAGAAGGGAGATGACAATGTGTGTGGGAGACCCTAAGAGAGGACTTTCAGGGTAAGCAAGATTTAAAGAACCATGTAGAGTGGGTGGGCATTTCTAGCGAGAGAAGTAGAGTTTGGAGGTTAAGATTGCCAGATGGAGAAACTGTGTGTGTGTGTGTGTGTGTGTGTGTGTGTGTGTGTGTGTGTGTGTGTGATAAATTCAATCTCTCTTTCTCTGTCCTTCTCCCTAACCTTCCGGCCCTCCCTTGCTCCCTCTCTCTTTCTCTGAGACAGGGTCTTACTATTTTTCCAGTAAATACTTCTTAGCATGAGTATATACCATGCAATATTTGTAGTAAAGGTTATGAATTGTTCATCTGGAAAGCAAGTGGACCTGAGTGTCCTGCATTTGTACTTGGTAGCCCTATTTAGAGTGTGTTTGTGGGATTATATTAACATACTAGAAACTCATGTTTCCAAGGTGGACAACTGAAATTGTTGCTTCACTGCCTAAAGGGATCACTTTAAGGGTTAAGATGTTGTAATGATCTCGCAGAGACCCTGAGTTAGGTTCTGAGCCCTCGCGTCTCGTTGGGGGAAGGTGTCTCATAACTGCCTGTAACTCCAGCTCCTGGGGCCTTTAGCCTCCAAGGCCACCTGCACTCAAGTACACATACCCACATTCAGACACACACAAATAATTATATAATAAAAGTAAGACCTTTTTAAAAAGGACATTGTCTCTTCACTTCTTAGATGTTTAGAAGTCAGCACAGACCCTGGCATTTGAGTATTTCCTGGGGTTTGTGGTGCAGATCACTATTGTACCACTTACAAAACACAGCTCTTCCTATTGACACACGTGTCCTGAGGTATCGCGATGAGAAAATCCAGCATTGTCAATGAAAGGTGCCTCGGGCCATCCTCTTCTCTTCTCTTTGCATTTTACATGGAGCAGTGTGATTATTTTTCTCTCACAGGAATATTTCGCCCATCTCGACTCCTTTCCAAATGCTACTGACCCTGCAGCTCCTGAATGGTTGCCAGAGAGAAACCGAGCTGATGAGATGATCCTGCAGTCTGCTTTCTCCAGCCCCTACCCCTGCTCACGCGCATGCGCGCCACTCCAAACAAGCTCAGACCAAGAGAAAGCAGTATGTGCCCCCCCCCCGCCCCCACAGCCTTGCTAGCAGCTGAGAAACAGTCCAGTCTCTGTGAGGTTATCAATCTTCCAAATGTGAGGGGCATTTTATCTTTCTTCACCACACACACTGTAGGTGAGGGATCACACCTGTCCTCCGCAGCACCAATGTGCGCTGGCGCAGCATCAATTTTATGCAACAAAGGGGAAGGATTTGGAAACGTGTTCCTTGCCATTTATGTCTGCTTATACAAAATAAATCCCCTTTGTTCAAGGGTGTTGAGAAGAGGTAATTTGCTTCCATTTAGCCGTTCACTCAAACTCTTGACCTTTATACCAATCGTTCCTGGCCCCTGGGTGACCGGAGTGGTTGAGTGGGACCGCTAATGACGCCATTGAAGGGTGGCTCATGACACAGACTGGGGTGTTCAGCAGAACAGCTACTTGGGTATAAGTCTGTCCCAAATGGGCTCTGGATGTAAGTACATTGTATATTACTTCCTCTGGGTCAAACTTGCTTAAAATCGGTCCACAGGCCTGCCCCCACTGTATCCTGAAGCCCTTGCTGGAGCCCAAGCTCTTAAAGGCTATGGGATTCTAACCTGTTTCATTGTGTCTCCATCTTTGAAAGCATTAGGGTTGATGCAGGCTTCAGAAAAAAACAACAAAAACAACAACAACAACAACAACAACAAAAAACAAGTATATATTTCCTACTTTATTCTGAGGCAGGTATAAAAAGCAGCTTCTTTTAGCCTTTATAGAAAACGTCATCCCACAACAGTGAGCCTGTGTGCTTTAATTCTGGGGAAGAACATGAGTGTGAGCATACTGAAGCCGAGTGACTCCTGAGAATAAGAAACAACCACCTCTCCTTTAGAAGTCCCACCTTCCCAGCTAGACGCAACCTTTAAACTACCTGATGCCTGGGCCCAGCACACCCAAGCAGGTGATAGGGTAGCTGCTTGAAGGAACACAGACTCTGGGTTGTAGGTCAGGCCTGTGATTTGGCGGGGGAGAACCTGATCTGGCAAAGGCCGGGTGTTTCCTTTGTCTGTGTGGAAGCCAAGGAGAAGAATTAAGGAACATAAATTCTGAGAGATTAGATTGGATCAGAACAAGGCAGCTGTTGTTTTTGCCAGAGTTTAAAGGGCATTGCAAAGGCCACCGGACCCATTTCTGTTTTATTTAGGGATTTCCCCCCTTTCTCATTTGAACACTGTTACTCTTGTCTTTCTTGTACACGTGTGTCCCAAGACAGGGAAAGGGGGTGTCTAGACTTTGAAAAGGATGGACAGCCGTTGTACTGGAGAGACGGTCCCCAGAGCTCACGAAGCTGCTCAACTTGAGAGTCTGTCGAGTTGTCAAGCAACGCCAGGCCTCAAGTGCATGGTTAGGACGTTTCTAGAAAACGGTGAGTGACTCTTTAGCGTCTCCTTTTCCTTCCGTTCTAAAACACTCATGGCCTTGAACTTAGGTTGACTAAATGGACACACATAAGAGGAACTTCCCAGGTCTGAATGTCCGACACCCCAAGTTAAAAACCTTTGAGTGTCAATATGCTGCCACAAGCAGAAAATTCTAGATCTCACCTCATGTCACGAAGAGTCACGGTGGTCAAAATACAGAGGCGCTGTACACACTGCACAAACCCACCTCCAGGCTCTGTATGCACAGGGCTTATGCAGCGTGAGCTTCCTGATTAGACTTAGGTCCTGTTCCCACTGTATCTCCATATGAATATGCAAATATTTCCAAATCTGAAAAAAAAAAAAAACCCTGAAATCTAAAACACTTTTGTTCTTGAGAATTCTGGGTAAGTGGTGTCCCCCCCCCCCATACTGACTTTCCTGACTTTGACCTCTGAATATTACTGGAAGGGTCACTGTCTCGCCTTTCTTCTTTTTACAATTTCCTGTCTCCCCTGCATTGGTCTCTCCAAGTGTGGCTGTCTTCATCTGGTTCAAGAGAACAGCTCCTCATCCTGGGTCCCCAGGACTCTTTCTACAGAATGGTAAGTCTCTCTGAGGAGGCCCACTGGGAAGTGTCCAGTTTGAAAGAGGGGCCAGGAAACTGGAGTTTTTAGAAGAGGTGGTTGGCAGAGGCCATGCTTCTTTCT
>CABHPP010134295.1:24390-48085 GCA_902168425.1 Peromyscus attwateri
TCTCTCTCTTGCTGAATTTCTCCATCTGATATCACCCCTAAGTCCATAAAGTTGAGACCAAGATAGTTTCACCCCTCTGGACAGTACCAACTGCTGGGATCCTTTCAAGCAAAAACGTAGACAATCCCTTAGTTTAACCAAAGCAAGCTTCTGGGGAAAACTATTCGCCTTCCCTCTGCATGCAAAGGTATCATTGGCCCAGTCTTCCATCTCCTCTACCATCTCCCCTGCTCCTAAAGATGCCTTCCTCCCTCCCCTACCTGCACGCAGGAAATGCCAACAGCACTGGCTTCATCTCGCCTTGGTTCTGCTCCATGGCTTATTTTAATTGCTCTTCTGAACTCGGGGCTTTCTCCAGCACAACTGTAAAGACAGAGCCTCCCCTTCCAAACACACACAGGGGAGGTGTTACACACGCGGGCAACCAAGAGAACTGGGAGGCTTGAGAGTCTCCAGTGGACCTGTTCTTTTTCATTGACGGGCAATAGCTTCCTCTTTGGAAGAAGGAAAATTCTCCATTGATAATTAGCACGCTCCCATTTCCATTGAATTCACATTCATGAATGATAACGTTAGGCCATTTCTTTCCATTTTATTTAGGAAAAGCTGCTACCTGGTGTTATAATCAAGTATCTCGCCACCCTACAGTGATTTGTGTATTACTTATAACACAGCAATTTTGACAGATGGCGGTTTTAGATGATGAGAGGAGTTGACCAGATGGGGAAGGGTAGGAGGGGAGTGGGTGGGTGTCTGGGGTAAAGAACTTTCCCATGAGAACACTTTGGGTAAAAATTCAAAATGTACTTGAAATGAACAAGAAGAAAGAAAAGGGCATGGATAATTGGGGGCTTTTCACGATGGCTGTGTGACCAGCGGTTTGGGCTGCGACTAAGAACAGGAGTGTAAGTCACATTAAGAAAGGGAAGTGCTTTAGGCCTGTTTGGCTAGAATGCCACAGAGCAAAATGAATGAGGTGGGTTAGGATGAGGAAGCTCTCAGGAAATCCACGGTGGAATGGCGCTTGGCTCTCCCTATCTACCAAGATGGATATGGCACCCAGAGTGAATGTCCAAAGGAAAAGGATCAGTAGTGTGTGATGGCTAGACAAAGTGAGGAAATCCCACTTGTTATGATAGATGCAGGGGGACCTGGAGGGTATCCCACGTGTGCAGGGAAACATGCTGGCATGTTGGGTAGATGCAGCGGCGGCTGGCGGGCGACCCACGCCATGCGGGCATGGTGGTGGGGCAGCGGGTGGACATTTACAACCCAGACGCTGCATCTGCACAGAAATGGCTTATTATAATAGAGAGACAAAGAGAAGATAGGAAAGAGAGAGGAGAGAGAAAAAGAGAGAAGGGGGGGGTCCAGGGGTGCACACCTCGTGGGAGGAAAAGCAGAACAGAGAGGAAGGGGAGGGGCCTTTCCTCAAAATGAGGCTTTTACGTCAGGACATAGGACAGTGCCAAGGGTGAGTCAGAATATTAACATTGGTTTCCAAAGGGCAGGTCAGAATATTAACACCGCTTGTAAGGTCCATCCTGGCCCTGTGGGAACTCCCAGTGCCCTGAACTGACTGATGGTAATGACTGTATGCTGGTTTGTTTCTTGTCCACTTGACACAGGCTAGGGTTATCCAGGAAGAAGGACCCTCAACTGAGAAAATGTAACCATCAGATTGGCCTGTAGGGCATTTTCTTGATTGATGATTGATGAGAGCAGTCCCAGCCCACTGAGGGTGGTGCCATCCCCTGGGCAGGTGATTCTGGATAAACTCTTTCCTCCTCAAGTTGTTTATAGTTACGGTCTTTATCACAGCAATAGGAAGCCAAGCTCAAGCAGCATGCAACCTCTCTCTTGAAAGGTGGCCAGGAGGATGAAATGAGAGAAGACTGAGTGGGTTCCTAAGAGTCCATGGGTCTCAATCAGTGTGCGAAGATACATTGCTAATTAGCATGAATCTTAAAAAGTCTTATTAATAAAAGCAAACCTAGAGCCATGTATTGGGGTGAATGCTGGAAGATCAGAGAAGCAGAACAAGCCACAGCCACCTCACCTTGCTAATTCCTCAGCTGATCCTGTTTCCTCAGACAGGAAGCTTCTGAGTCCTCATCCAAATGGATCTCAGCTGAACTGCTTCTCGAAAGCCTGAAAGCTTAACCAGCTTAGTTCCTGGTTTTCATGCCTTATATACCTTTCTGCTTTCTGCCCTCACTTCCTGGGATTAAAGGTTCACTTCTTGGGATTAAAGGCGTGAGTCACCATGCCTGGCTGTTTCCAGTGTGGCTTTGAACTCACAGAGATCCGGATGGATCTCTGCCTCCCAAGTGATAGGATTAAAGGCATGTGTGCCACCATTTTCTGGCCTCTGTATCTAGTGGCTCTTCTGTTCTCTGACCCCAGATGAGTTTATTAGGGTACACAATATTTTGGGGAACACAATACCACCACATTGCTATCCCTTTAACTCTTTATTATGGATGCCTCTTGTGTACTGAAACCCCAGTAGGCACAAGACATATGCTAGATTTTCAAGTCCTTTTAGTACATAGACTAATGGGGGTACAGTTTGAGATATATATATGTGTGTGTGTGTGTGTGTTTGTATATATATATATATATATATATATATATATATATTTATGCTTTCTTTTTTCTCTTTTATGTGGGGGGAATGGTGTGTTTGTTGGTACAGATGAGAACTTTGCCTCAGGAGCTGTCAGGGCTGTAAAGAATTCTTTTTAACAGTGACTCAGATGGAGAGTGTGGGGGGTGAGAATCAAGGAGTGTGAAAACCGGGGTGCTTTGAAATGCTGAGGTAGAGGAGGGCTTGTTCTGGGTCCTCTTCCCCTCTTGTTCTCTGTTTGTGTTTAGTTCTGCTTTGTTCTTCAGAGCTGGAGTCTTATTCTGTATGTAGTCAAGGCTGGCCTCAAACTCACCATTCTCCCGCTGTCTTCCAGCACCGGCGTTGCCCAGCGAGCGTTCTGCTATACCGGACTAGCCCGGAAATGGGGGCAGAGTGGATTAAGAAGCATGCGATTTCTCAAGGTTCTTTCAAGTTTCTATAGATCAATGAAGGGGAACCGAACACAGTGGTACACTCTTATAATTCTAGCACTCAGGAGACAGAGGCAGGAGGATGCCGAGTTAAAGTTCAGCCTGGGTTACCTATCAAGGCCCTGTCTCAAAAATGGAGGATACTGAATTTGGGGGTGTTCCTTCTTTCTTTGATTTCAAGATATCTTCCCATGATGCACTGGGAACACCTTCATCTTGGCTTCTTCACCATCATAGTGCCAACCATTAACAGCCTGGTGTTAGCAGGATATTTCCATACGTGTTTGAGAGCACAGTCCCCTCGCCTAGATCTTTCTATTTTGGTTTGCTTGTGTGGTGGGCTGATGAGAGCCCTCCCCACCCCACCCCCCAAAGATGTTCCTGTCCTAATCGTCAGAAACTGGGGGTATTCTGTTACACGGCAAAAGGTTGTACATAGAATTAGTGCTGCTCATCATCTGACAGCAATACTCCGGTGGGCGCCACATCAAGACTTCTTACATTCTTAAAAGTGTGAAAGATAATGACCTAGTGATGCAGGCTGCTAATGTCAGCTATTCTGAAGTCCAAGGCAAGAGGATTGCAGACTCAGGGACCACCTGGGTACGCACAGGGCCTGGGTTCAGTCGCTGGTACCACACATACACAAGGAAAAGTGGAAGAGGGAGGTTGTGGGTGAGTCATAGTGATTCAGCATGAGACGGACCCAACCTGCCATGGTTATCTTTGAAGAGGAAGGAGGGAGCCATGAGTCAACCCGGGAAGGTGACTTCTAGAAGGTGGAAACCGCGAAGAAACTGATTTCAAGAAAACGAATTAAATTTTTGTATTGTGCCAGGGATTGATTGAACCCAGGACCTTATGCACGCGAGGGAAGAACTTTGGAGCTGTAATTCCAGCTCAGGAATTGTTACGTTCAAGCCATTAAGTCATGGTAATTTGTGGCAGCGGCCACAGGAATCTAATAAAATTTGCATCTCCTGCCATGGAAGCTGAGCCAACACTAACTACAGCACCAGGCAGAGGTCACCAGCCACACAGAGGTCTTGACTGGTGCGGTATACGGGGCCCCTCATCACTTAGGGGAGAAAGCCGGCTGCTTCAGAACTCTGGCTGGAGCATGATGAACTGCCTCCTGGAGAAGTCTTTCCCACCCTTCCACGCCCTCCAGTGTTCTGCTCCACAGTCACTGGCTTACTTCCTGTTTGGTCCTTTATTTACCAGAAACTCCTATCCCCTTCTGAGAATAAGTCCACTTGACCAAGTTCAGAGCAGTTCAGGAAACTCAGACTGAAGTTTCATTCTGAAAACCTTAATCTGAGAGAGGCGTTTCGAAAGCTCCAGGACCCCCAGTTCAGCAGGTTGAAGGAACTACTGCACGTGACATGTTTTTGGTAGTATCAGTGGCTTTCAGAAAATAGTGTTTAAAATATCATTTGCATCCTTCACTCTGAAAGATGGGCAAGGCATTTTGAAAGTCCGTGCGGCCAAAAGCCTGTTCTTCAGTCACCTTTTCCCTCCTGGGACATGCTTTTTACAGAGTTGTCCTTCTTCAGGATCTTGTATCTGGAGCCATCAGAGGCTTGTTAAAGTGACAGATCTTGGCCTTGGGGTGATGGCAGTACAATGCGCTGCATGTTCACATTGTCTCTGGTTAGTCACTGATTACATTTACCATTGAAATCTGTGGTTAAGGGCGATTGTGAGGCCATATGTCCGTGTGTCCAGAATGAAGTGACACTGTCTTGTCCTATCACTTGGCCAGTGCTGAATTATGTATTTGGATAATGTCCAAAGAAGCCCCTTAGATGCTTTGGTTGAATAGCCCTCTTGGGGATTTTTTTTTTTTTTTAACAGTTTATTTTTAATTCTCTGTGTGTGTGTGTGAGTATGTGCAGGTGAGTGCTGGTGCCCACCGAGTCCAGAGGCCCAGATCCTTCTGGAACTGGAGTTAAAAATGGTTGTGAGTCACCTGATGCAGGTACTGGGAATTGAACTTGGGTCCTCTGCAAGAGCATCTTAACCACCGATCCAGTTCTCGGCACTCCATCCTGGAGAACACACTAAGGGACGTGTGTGCGATTGTGTTACCCGCCACTTTCTCCCTTTCTCAGCCTCTCTTCTCTCGTCACTTCTCTCCTTTGACCCTGCTTCTCTCTCAAGGCATGATGCTGTCTGTGATGTTCTTCTGGTTTTCCTTCTTGAGCCTCAGCTACTTAGGAGGCAGAGGCGGGAGAATCCCTTCCAGGCCTGCCTGGTCTACAAAGCAAATTCCAGGACAGCCAGGGCGATGCAGAGAAACAGAAACCCTGTGTTGAAAAGCCAGAAACAAACAAACCCAAAGACTCAGAACATCTTTATTTTTCTCTCAGCTCTGCCATTTTTAGAAAGGCATGGTGAGAGAGAGGCAGAAGCAGGCAGAGCTCTGTGAGTTCGAGGCCAGCCTGGTCCACGTAGGGAGTTTCAAGGCAGCCAGGGCTATGTAGAGAGACCCTATCTCAAAAACCAACCAAACAAACAAACAAAAAGTTTGCTTGTTTGTTTTCTGCTTTAGGTGGAAGGTGGAGCGACAAATTTGTCACACAGATAGTGTGCCCCTTACTGAAGACTATTCTGGAATGGGAAAGTGTAAGGGTCAGGTCTTCAGGATCTCCTGTGATTTTTAGGGCCTAAGCCGATCTGCAAGGCCCCTGGGAGGCACCAAGAAGATGCCAGGATCAACAAGAAAGCTCTCTTCTGCTGTGTAGGATGTCACAGCAAAAAGGAAAAAAAAAAAAAAAAAAAAAAGGACACAACCAAAAAGAAAGGACTGGGCTTCAGAAAAATACCAGTCCCAAGAGGAAGACACTTTTTTTTTTTTTTTTTGTTACTGCTGTTAGCCGTGGCAGGCGTCACCGGGCCAGCCGCAAACATCCGGGAGCCTTGGGTATCAGGCAGGATGTTCGGATGCCAGCTCCATGGGGGAAAGGAACAATGGCTGTTTAATTTGCTTTTTATAGCAAAGCCCATTTGGGAAGAATGAAGGCAGGAGACTCTCCGAAGAGCTTCCTTTCCCTGAGGGCTGGTCCATCTGCTCCGTGGAGAGGAGACTTGCTGACTCAGGAAGCGCGGCCAGGGAGCCTGCCTGCCACCACCGCTCGGAGCCCAGGCGCCTGGCCAGGATGCTGGCCCACACGGCCAGCCGGCGAACAAATGGTGTGCCCGGGGTGCAGGGAGGTTGTCAGGGCTCCTTTCTATGATGGGACAACTGACGTCTGTCCTTGGATTACAGAGACATATGTTCCGTGACCACCACAAGTACCCTTTCTCCGCCCGACAAAGCCTCTTTCATGGGCTATTGTGAGGGGGATAAAAGATAAATGAAGGTCGCTCCCAGGAGATTAAGCGTTTAAGAAAAATTAGTCAGTGTTTCTAAGTATCACTTAGCTCTACGGCTCTTTCAGGAGAAAACAGAAAATGCAATCTCTCATAAACATCCATGCATGCTTGTGAATATTCATCTTTAAACATAATGAGCTGTCATAACTCCTGTTTTATTTTGGTAAACATTATACTGAAACTTCTAGAGGTGTATCAACAGCTAAAAGCTGCTGTGGGGTTTGTTATTTAAGCTCATGAATCTATTTTTTATTATCTTTTGCCACCCCCCCCTTTTTTTTTTTACTGTTTTGACATCTTTTTGGAATGAGTCTAGAAGCATGCTCTACTCCCAACCTTCTTACTGAAACCAATCAATTATTTTGTGATAGTCACATTTGAGACCGAACGACCTCCAGACAGAACCTGAGTTTCCCTTGGCACTTGCAGAGCAGGGTTTGTCTTCTTCCTGCTTAGGAGTTTCTGCCAATCTTGCTGAAGATGCTCCATCAGTGGCCTTCGGAAAGAGTAAGGCGTCATAGATTTGAGTGAACAATGCTCTTTCCTGAATGGCTCAGGCTCAGTGGAGAGTTAGGGGGCACCAACAAGATCTGTGTGAGGAACGGGGAGCACAGTGCGAAGGCTAAGGGACGTTTGCCACACTGGATGCTGGTGTGATGTTTGCACGTGGACTTTCCCTCCCCAGGCTTGAGATAAGCCCAGCTGAATTGTGCTACCTTTTCCTATAGTTTCATTCACTTGCGTGTGCATGTGCACATACTCTCGTGAGTCCCGGTGAAAGACAAGGACCTTCTTAGTACTGTGGATGACGTCAGCTGGGGGCTTGTTCCATGAATATCAGTCACTCCAACTGTTGTTGATTAAGAAATCAGAGTGAAGCTATTTGTCACATGCATTTCCCTGTTATTTGAATAATTATTAGTTTCTTTAGTTATATATGTTCTGGCATGACAGTGGGAGTGAAAACTACCTGCATAACCGCTTAAGACATCAGGGGATGGAAAGTCATGGGCTGGGATTACACCTCAGGACTCGTAGAAGATATGGCTTCCTGTTTGCCGGCCATTCTGAACTCATCTCCGCACAGTTCCTTCTCCGGTGCAAAGGGAGAAATGAAAACCTGAGCTGGGGACAGATGTCTTCAGAGTCATGGCCAACAGGGCCATTCCTCTCTTTAGCAACAATCGTCTTCCCTGAGTGAGTCTTGCCCAGGCTTCCTGATCCTGACTTGAGTTCTGACTCCCCAGGAACCCACAGTGAGTCACTTGAGGACAGTCTTGTACCTCAGTGGTTCCTGTGTACCAACATGGTCCAATAGAATTAGAATGCGGTGTGTGTGTGTGTGTGTGTGTGTGTGTGTGTGTGTGTGCTTTAAAGACTTTAGTGTTACATTTAAAGAGGGAAAAGGAATCAAGCAGATCCAGAAAAACACCGCGTAAGCTATCAGACAGATGAATACCATAAACACCATACAGCTTCATTTATTTTTTATTTTTTATTTTTTTAGTTTTTTCAAGACAGGGTTTCTCTGTGTAGCTTTGCGCCTTTCCTGATAGGGTTCTGGAGATCTAATGGAGCCCACGGGTGGTGACGGGTATGTAAAGGAAAGGAGCTCCAAACGAGTGAAGTTAATTTGAATATATGGTATTTAATCAAATATACTAAATATGAATAGTTTGATGTGCAATCTATACAATGTAAGTTCTGTATTTTACAGTCTTGGACTTCAAGCTAAGACTTAGTTCAGTCCTGTGGTACTGGACAGCACATAAGCTGGTAGACAGGGCAGCTCTGAGTAACGGGAGAATGTCTTTGCTTGTTGAGAATATTGTGCAGTATCTGGAGAAAATGAATACTTCGGCAGATACAGGCAAGAAATCATAACGTTCTCATGAAAAAACTAAAAGAATGTTTTGTTTTCCCGTCACGGAACAGAGGTTCAGATGAACTTCCAGAGGCCAGACCGGAATCCACCTTAGACTATTTTCTGTTGCTATCACAAAATACCTGAGGTGAACAATTTATAAAGAATAGAGGCTGATTTGGGGGGAGGGCTTTCTTTCCGTATCCTTACATGATGATGGGCTTCATATGATGAGACAGAAGTGTGCCAGAGAGAGCCTCTGCTTTTTAAACTCTGGGAATAATTTAGTCCATTCACTTGGGGTTATGACCCTGTCACCCCCTCATGTCTTTCCCTCAACTATCATTAACGCATGACTTGGGGAACTAAGTTCTTAGCACAGGAAGACACAGCAAACTACAGCAGGATGCTATGGATTACAGGAGACCACGAGGCCAGGTCAGCTGCTCAGTGCAGTCACGTGGCAGGAACCTCAGGTCCACTACTTACCGGCTTTACCACAGGATGACTAGAAAGGAATCTGAAATGTGTTTGTTTACAGTTCGGACCAGAACTGGGAAGAAAAAAAAAAACTTCTCAGTTTCCCTCTACCTTGCCTAGAGCGGTGTTCCAATTAATAAGCAAGGTGAAAGAAAAGCCGGGAAACATCCATGTGTAGATTTAGCTGTGAGATAAGTTGTCAGAACTGTGAGGTGAATCTTTTCTCAAACCCCAGAGCTTGGGGCCATTCTCACCCCAGCCTGTGATTTCCTGAGAATCTTCATCTTTTTAAGGGCCCTGTTATACTGCTCTGGTCAGACTCAGAGAGATATCTTCCCCGGGTTTAGCAATATGAGCGTTTAAAGGCTGGGTAAAACAATCAACCTGTTCTGTAAGCAACCCATTCCACTCTGGGAGGGACTTACCGATGCTTGGTAGCCCCCCAGTGTCACTGAGTATTTTGATTTGTTTTTCAAGACAGGGTTTCTGTGTATAGCTCTGCCTACCCTGGAACTTGCCCTTGTAGACCAGGCTGGCCTTGAACTCAGAGATCTGCCTGCCTCTGCCTTCGTAGAGCTGGGATTAAAAGCATGCATCACCACACCCACCCTGGCCTATTACTGAGTATTTTGAACAAGTGACTCAGTTAGTATTTTAAAATGGAGGCATGGTGCAAAAAAATGTTGAAATGAACTGTTTACTAGCAGCAAGTTTGAAGAGGACGGTGGTGGCCTGCAGGGAAGTTCACATACCTGTCGTTACCTTTGTAACCTTGTCCAAGATAAAAGGGCCATTTTGGTAGACAGTGTGCATAGTCTAGGCTGCTTTCTGAACCAACCCAAGGTGGAGAAAGCTGCTTAGGAAGTCAGCCTCGGTCTGGCAAAGTTTCTGTCTGTCTGTCTCCTCATCCTCTGCTCAGATATAAAGACCTTGTCAAACACTTACCACAAGCCAGGCTTTTCAGTGATTCTAGTGTAAAACAAGAGTGTATCAGTTTGCTCCAGCAGCTGTAACAAAAGACCCACATTGAGTGGCTCAGACATCAGAAAATGATTTCCTAGTGGTTCTGGATGCTGGGAGTCCAAGATCAAGACACAGGCAGACTCGGATCCCTCAGAGTGCTCAGGCCTTGGCTTGTAGATGTGACCACCTCCTTGTGCATGCACACTCTGGTGTCCCCGCTTCTTATAAGGACACCAGTGTGGGAGCCCAGCCGGGAGACCGGCTCCCACATTTTATGACAGGGTGCTCTTGAGAAGAGAAGGATAAGAGACATTAGATAGAAGGATAGAGGGGAGAGAGACAGATAGAAACACAGGATAGCCTCGGGAGGGCCTGGATCATTATCTACCGGCCTCTTCTGTCTCTTCTAAAGGGCTATTTGTAGGAATGCCAAGGGGTGGAGCAAAAGACCTCCCCCTAGCTCAGCAAGTGTAGACCCTTCCAATCACCTAGAAACCATGCACTTGGTCAGGCAATCCTCTAATGCAGCCCTACTAGGTAAAGCAAGCTCAGATCTCACTAGGAAACCTCTGTGGGCCTCCACACACCAGTCACATTTGATAAGAACTATGTTGTGCCTTGAATCTGAAATGTCCCCCCACAGGCTCTTGGTTTGAATGTTTGTTTCCCCAGTTTGTGCTTTTTCGGGGAGGTTGTAGAGCCATTAGGAGATAGGAAGGAGGTCTCTGGGGAGAGGCCTGTGAAGGTTGTCCTCAGCCTCTGGTTCAGATCCAGCTCTCTCCATGTTCTGGTCCCATGTTGTGTGAACAGCTTCCACCACATTCCCTGACCAGCACTCCTGAGTCCCTCCTGCCGCCATGCCTTTCCCCATTATGCTGGACATTTCCAATGGAGTAAAAACCCTTTCTCCCTTACATGGCTTCTCTCAGGGGTTGTGTGATGGCAATGTGGAAGCCATGAATACCAGTTGTACCCTGATGCCTCATTTTTAGCTGAATCTCCTTTTTCTCTTCAACAAAATTTCATTCTGAAGTACTGGGGGTTAGGAATGCAACACACAGATTTGAGCTGGCAAAAATCAGTCCGTAAAGCGATCATTTCCCTTCTTAACTGTCAGGAAGTGGAGGTTCCTGGATGATGAGTTTGGGCCATCATTGAGATTTGGTTCTGGATCTCAGCTCAGTGATTTTTTTTTTTTCAGAGCTGAGGACTGAACCCAGGGCCTTGTGCTTGCTAGGCAAGCGCTCTACCACTGAGCTAAATCCCCAACCCCATCAGTGATTTTTTTATACCAGGGTTCCTTCAAGATTTTTCACGCATGACCCTGTTTGCCTAAGAAATTTTTACAGAACCCCGAGTTTGCAGGTGCATAAAAAGGCATACAGAGCAACTGTTTACTGATAATAAACCATAAAGAAATTTACATTAGAACAGTTCTTTTGTATGTGTATAGTTTTACCATTTATAAAAGATAAAAGCAGATTTATTTGTCGATGAGATGGATGTGCCAGCTTATTTTTATATGAAGAATTAAATCTTGGTTGAGTATTTCATGCTGTGGGACTTAGGCTGTGTCCGGTGTTTTCATTTTCTTTTTTTAAAGATTTATGTATGTCATTAAAAAAAAGATATTTTAAATTATAAGAGCTAGTTAGTGATAAGCCTGAGCAATTGACCAATCATTTATAATTTGTATTAAGTCTCTGAGTCAGTAATTTGGGAAGCAGTTACTGGTTATTTGGGAGCAGACAGTCGGGATGAGAAAACATCACCTACAGATTATATTTATTTTTATTTTATGTGCATTGGTGTTTTGCCTACATGTATGTCTGTGTGAGAATTCTCCTGGAGCTGGAGTTACAGATAGTTGTGAGCTGTCATGTGGGTGCTGGGAATTGAACCTGGATCCTCTGGAAGAACAACCAGTGCTCTTAACTGCTCAGCCATCTCTCTAGCCCCTGTTTATATCATTTTAAATTATACCTAGGAGTGTGTCTGCATGTGGATATGTACATGTGAGTGCAAGTGCTCTTGGAGGCCAGAGGTGTCTGATCCCTTGGAGCTGGAGTTACAGATGGCTGTAACACACCTGACGTGGGTGCTGGGAGCCAAATTCAGGTTTTCTGGAAGACCAGAAAGTGCTCTTAACCCATGGAGCCATCTCTGCAGCCCATTTCAAACATTTTCAAGTTGATGGATGTTGATTTTATATTCATCACTTCCAAGAGCACTGCTTTGTGTGAATACAAAGTCAAAAATGACAAAAGCATGTTTGGGGCCTGTGGTGGTATTGTGTTCCCCAAAATATTGTGTACGCTAATAAACTTATCTGGGGTCAGAGAACAGGACAGCCACAATATTAAACATAGAGGATAGGCAGTGGTAGCACACGCCTTTAATCCTAGCATTCCAGAGGCAGAAATCCATGTGTTCAAGGATACACCCAAGCATGGTGACCCATGCCTTTAATCCCAGAAAGCAAGCCTTTAATCCCAGGAAGTGGTGGTAGAAAGCAGAAAGGTATATAAGGCGTGAGGACCAGAAACTAGAGGCATTTGCCCTGGAGAGGCATTTGCCCTGGAGAGGCATTTAGCCTGGAGAAGCATTTGGCCTGGTTAAGCATGTGGCTGGTTAAGCATTCAGGCTTCTAGCAGCAGTTCAGCTGAGAGTCATTCAGATATGAGGACATAGAGGCTTCCAGTCTGAGGAAGCAAGACCAGCTGAGGATCCGGCGAGGTGAGATAGCTGTGGCTTATTCTGTCTCTCTGACCTTCCAGTGTTCACCCCAATAACTGGCCTCAGGTTTGATCTTATTAATAAGAACTTTTAAGACTCATGCTACAGGGGCCATTTCAGAAATTGTTAGAAATTCTGTATTAATCCTGAGCCAAAATTTATTGAACACCTTTTAAAATGAAACTTAAGTCAGCAAATCAAACAACAATTTATTTTTTTAAGATAGGGTTTCACTATATAGCCTTGATTGACCCAGAATTCTTTATGTAGATGAGGCTGGTTTTCAAGTCCGAGAAATTGGTGTCCCTTGGCCTCCTTAATTCAGAGATTTAAAGGTGTGGCCCACCACTACCAGCAAAAGATTGTGTGTGTGTGTATGTGTGTGTGTGTGTGTGTGTGTGTGTGTGTGTGTATGTGTGTGTGTGTATACCCACAGAGACCAGAAGAGGACAGCAGATCCTCTGGAGATAAAATTGTAAATTCCCAAAATGGGTACTGGGAACCAACTCTGATCATCTAACAAAAGCAGAAAGTAACTCTAAACTGCAGAGTCATCTCTTCAAACAATTAAAAAATAAATATTCAAATTAGTATACAAAGCATTAGGTTTCATTGTGGCATTTTTCAGACATACTTTGTTTTTGTTGATCTTCCTGACCCTGAACTATCTACCACAGTCTACCCCCTTATATCATGTGTTCTTTCTCCCTCTTCCCTTCATCAACAACTCTTATTCCTTTCTCACAGTACTGTTTCTAGTTTCATGACCTATACCCACATATTTATATGTTTAAACATTAAAAGCTAGGAACTGAATACGAGAGAAAGTATGAAGTATCTGTCTGAATGTGATTACCTTGATTAACTGAATTGTTCCCAGATCTAGCCATTTTCCTGAAAATTTCATTTTTCTTTAAAGCTGAATGAAATTCTATTTTATATATGCACCACATTTTCCTTCTCCATCCATTCATTGATGGATGTCTGGACTGGTTCCACTTCCTTGCTATTGAGAGCAATAAACCTGGATATGCATTTCTATGGTAAGATTTAGAGTCCTTTGGGTATATTCTCAGGAATGGTATAGCTGGGTTATACGGAAGTTCTATTTTTAATTTTCTTAGAAACCTCCATACTGATTTCCACAACGGCTGTACTAGCTTGCATTCCCACGTCAGTGAATAGGAAGCCTCTTTCCCCATATCCTCATTAGCACTTTGTGTGTGTGTGTGTGTGTGTTTGCTTGTTTTTTGAGATGGAGTTTCTCTGTGTAGCCCTGACTGTCCTGGAACTCACTTTGCAGACCAGTTTGGCCTTGAACTCACAGAGATCTGTAGATGGATTTTTCTTTGGACCACCAGCTCACAAATAACAACATGGAGACTTATTATAAATTATGAAAGCTTGGCCTTAGCTTAGGTTTGTTTTTAACTAGTTCTTATAATTTAAGTCATACTTTTTAAATCTACATTTTGTCACATGGCTTGATACCTCGTCTCTCCATACTGTCCATCCTGTTTCCTCTATGCTGGCTGGTGACACCATCTTTCTTCTTCCCAGAGAACTTTCTCTCTCTCTGCCCAGAAGTCTCACCTATCTCTCCTGTCTAGCTATTGGCCATTCAGTTCATCTTCACAGTGAAAAAATTTTCCACAACATTTCCCCCTTTTTGTCTAAATAAAAAGAGAAGGTTTTAATTCTAACACAGTAAAATTATGTACAATAAAAACAATTATCAGGTAAGAATTACATTTACAGTGTCCAATCTGTCTGTACTTGGCAAATTCAGAGAAAATATTCATATCTATCCTTTCTTGGTGAGTCAGAAGTTTTGTAGCTAATATACTTCCTATCCTAATCTGTATTACCAAGTCAAAACTATCTTTTAGACCTAAAAACATTTTATTAGATAAACAACTTAAGCTTTTATGTTTCTCAACCTTAAAAATTTTACATCTCTTATATACGTTTCTTTTCTGAATTTGGTAACAAGGAAAACTGTAACCATGCCTATCTAGTCTTCAACCCCATTAAAGACCTGAAAAGGATATAATGTTACAAGAGTAAGCAGGAAGTGCAGAGCAAACAATTTCCATAACTATAGAAATGACAGAGACAGCTGGCTGCCTGGACAGTCACCCAAGGTTCCTCTGAAACGTTGGGGCATCCATCTTTGGCCTACAGGCCTAGAATATCTGACAGATTTTTGAAACATTGTCCTACCTTGTCTTGGCAAAGTTTGGCAGTTGCTTTCTTTGTGTCCTGCTTGTCTAGTTTGGACAGCATGCTGTCAGCAGTCGAGGCAAGGGCAGTTTCTTGTCCAAAAGGCTAGCTTTTGTCACATTGAAAGTAAACTCCATATGGAGGTTCTTGGATGTCCATTATCCTTTTTTTTTTGAGTAAATTAGTGCTACCAGGAGCAGACATGTCTCACTGTCATGAAGAGCTTTATGTTATTAAAACATTTAAATGAGATATTCTGTAGGTCTTTGAAGTGTTTGAAGACCACCTATTTATTTAAAATACATCTCTGACCTTGAAAAGATGCCTAACATGACTATAAGTTTGATTGTTATAGATTGTTATAGATGAATAACTACTAACCTGTATTTCTTTATTATCCTAAATAGCTTTTAAGGACGAGAAATTTACATTACATTGTCAAATGAGGCGCATAGGTACAATATCTTAAACAAAGTAGAAATATATATACAGTATAACAAAAAAACCTTTAATTTGTATCCACACCAATGTAAAATATTTGAGACTAGTAGTTGGTTTTTTTTGTTCAAAAGTAGACTCAACAATGTACCCTTTTATCTCATCATTTCTATACTATTTCTTCCCTTTTAACCTTCAGAAAGAGATCCCTGGTAATACAAGTTAGGATAGAAAGTAAATTAGATACACAACTTTGGACTCACCAAAATAGGGTAGATAATGGAGTATTTTCTCTGAATTTGCCAAAGGCAAATGGACTGGACATTTGTGAATGTAATTCTTACCTGATAATTGTTCTTGTTGTATATAGTTTTATTGTGTTAGAACTAAAATCTTCCCTTTTTATTTAGACAAAGAAAGGGAAATGTTGTCAGATATTTTGCTGGCACTCTGGCACTCCTGAGACTGCAAATAGAGAGTTTACTTTGAGTCAGAGGGCAGAGCTAGCTATTAGTTAACCAAAATCAGCCATAGAGGTTTTGGAGGACTGAGGACAGATAGAGAGACACAAGAAATAGTAAGGAGGGGCTTAGAGAGATGTTCGACCCTTTTTTGGATCAAGCAAGGAGAGGGAGAGGAGGTCACGGGGGTCGCCTCTCCACCACTTCTCTGATCATTCAGGTTCTTACCCTGATATCTGACTCCCAAGTTTTTATTGATACAGAATAATAAAGAGTAATTAGATAAATGCTCCGTCAATCCACCTGCCTCTGCCTCCTGAGTGCTGAGATTAAAGGCGTGTACCACCACTGCCTGGCTAAACAAACTTTTTTTTTCTTTTTCAAGACAGGGTTGCTCCATGTAGCCCTGGCTCTCCTGGAGTCACCAGCAATTTTTGTCCAGAATGGTTTCCTTTCCCGGGACTGTTTTGGCCATAATGGGGACACTGCTGTGGCCGTGGGTCTAAGAGGCCTGCTGCCGACAGTCATTTCTCTCCTTCCCACCCACAAGCCCCCAGGGCAGCAGATGTGTAGGTATCCCCAGCCCCTTGCTGAGTCAAATCACTCCCAGATGAGAGCGAAGGAGCGGATGTGGCCCATAGCCGAAACCTGCGCTCTGGGTTCTTTGCCGGCTTGCCTCAGAGAAGCACCAAGTGGCTGCACTTCCTCTGCCGCTGGGACCGGGGTCAGGGCTGTAACCGGTGCTGCCCAGGATTTTTATTCTAGGGAGACTCAGAGAGGCTCACCCTCACCCCCACCCCCACCCACCCCGCCTCCCACATGCAGTGTTCTCTGGAGGCAGAGCTGGGTAAGAAGGCCAGATCAGATTCAAACTGCCTCAGGGTCTCTCCTTGAGGTACTTAAGGGCAATACCACAAGGGCTTTTTTTTTTTTTTTTTTTTTTTTTTTTTTTAAGAGAGTAGATAGATAAATTTGCATCCTTCCCCACAGGCCCACCCCCAAGCAGGAGGAAGTGCTGGAGGAAATAAGTCATTAAAAGAATGTGGGGGTAGGCAGACGTGTGTGGGTGGTGAAGGGGGTCTGTTTCTGCTTTTCTGGGGCTGAACACCTTCCTCACCTCTCCACTGTAAGTCCTGAAGATGCGGCTCAGTGGCGTGTGAGGATGGCGTCCATTAGTCACCTCAGAAAACTCGCTTTTCTACTCTTTGAATTCTGAGCTTTAAAAGCACATTTTTGGGGAAAATACTATTACCCAGAAAATTAAGATAAAAGTATCACTTGAAATTTGTTCACTAGCCCTAGGGATTGTAGCCAAGTCCCAATGCCCCTGTTCCTCATGCAGGAGACCACCAAGACAATCCACCCAGCAGTCTGCACAGAGTGTTGATCACTGTCTTGGCAGGCCCCTGCCTGCTGTCCTGAGGAGATGGATGAGTTTGCTTTTGAATTCCCTGTTATTTCTGTACTCTTCTCTCCTCTTCAAATTCCTGTGTGTGCATGAGTGAACGGGGAGAGAGTTGGTAAGACCTTAAAGAAGACTGTTTATGGAATCGGACCAATGGGGAGGAAGCAATTAAATGGTTGACATGATGGTCGATGAGATGGCTCAGGCATGAAGGTGGTTGCCAGCAAGTCTGATGACCTGAGTTCAATTCCTGGAACAGACACGTTGGTAATGGAGAACTCCGGACTTCCACACACACACACTATAGCATGTGTACCCTTCCCCGATAAAATAAATAAGTGAGGAATATTAAATGATTGGCATAAAATATTAGGACATAAGAGGGCAGGCTGTCGGGAGGTACCAAAGTGGAAGAAAACTACTTATGACAAGCTAAGAACTTGAGACTTATCCAAACAATTCCTCATCAAACGTGAAAATCTAAATTTATGGATATTGTTGGATGTCAGATGGGCTTCTGTGGCCTCCTGGTGCTTTGGAAAGTTCTACTGTATTCACCAGGGGACATGCTTAGAGCGCTGGAACACCCTTACTTTACTTTCCCTTAGGGACTCTCTTGGCCAAGTAAGCTGGATTTTAGTGCTACCAGCTCTGAGTTCAGGCTGTTTGGGTGTGGTGCCGTGTTGGGTGTTGGGCCTTTTGCCAGGTCATCTGCCTTGCGGCTCCTCTGATCTCTGTCCCCACTCCTCCTAGACTGACACCTACCTGATCCCTTCCTCTGAGGTCTCATTCTAAGCATAGGTTATACAGTAACCAGCAGCCCAGAAATTGGAAGTTTTTGCTCCCAAATACCTTCCACAAGCCCACCAAGCATTTGGAAGAATAAAGGTCTTTCTGATAACACTATCTTTCCTTGTTCGTGTGTTCTGGGGTGGTTTGCAGCCCTGGGGCACAGGTTCCCTCCACACACCCCATCTGCAGAAGACTGGATAAATCTGTCCCTCCTCCCACGGTCCCTAAGAGCAGCTGGCACAGTTGTTACCGACCATCTCACATCCCACCCTTGCCTACATGCCCTCCCAGATCTATTCACCTCCTGGACTGGCACCTCTCCTCACTCCTCCCTTCTCCTGGCCCTGACCCAGAAAAACAACCTCCTTCATGCTACAAATCACGTCCGTAAAGACCTGCTTCCCAGTGAGTACGTGGATTTTTATTTAATGTTTCAGGTCAGTGCACTGGCATCTAGGTTCCCCACTCACTTTTCTAAGAACAAACCTCACTGGGGACTTCTTCCACGAGGTGCCCAGAGTACAATACAAATGCAGTCATAGCAATTCACCCTCTTGAGACACACTGAAAGAAGTGAATGCCCATATAACTTATAGGTTTGCCTGTCTCCGTGTATGTGTGTGTGTGTGTGTGTGTTAAAAATCAATTACAGACATCAAAATATTTTTATCCTGAAATACTTAAGCATGTGTTTCATATGAACAAAGAGATTTTATAAATTGTACCCTTCATACCTTAAAAAGTAAACACTGAGAAATACTGTAATAGATAAACTACTTTTAAAATAGCATGCACCACCCCCCCCCCCCCCCAAGTAGTCTGCCTTCACATTAGAAGCAACATTTAGTAGCTGTAGGTGCTTAGGAATGCCAGGTTCTCCCTATCCAAAGTGGGGAATCCCATTGCTGACGTTACATGTAGGATTAGCTTATGATCAGATCAGAGATGTGCCAAGTCAGTCATCTGAAAAGATACGAAGGCTGCCAGCTAGATCTGCAACCTATGACTATGTCCGGATTGACTACGCTCACATGTAAAGAGAAGCCCAGGTCTACAGAAAGAGTCAGAGACAGATATTTCAGTGTTCATGATGATCACCCAAGACTTCCTGCTCTTCAGGGCTGAACTGAATAGCTTCAAGTGTTAGCTCCTATCTGATACAATAAAATCCCTGTAACTCAAAGGAAACCTGGGAATATACATGGATGTCAGTGTGTTCTAAATAGAAGTTCAGCATTCCTGGTCCCTGGGAGGTTGGAGGGTGCAGAGTGGGTATTGGAACTTGCCAGAAGTGTGCTCCTTGGCAGTCTTCAAGTTCCAGAAACGATGCTCGTTTTCTGGCCACATCTATATCTGCTGAGATTTCTCTGCTACACAGAGAAATGGGTGCTCATAGGGAGGGAGGTGGTTTTGATAGGTATTGGCCACGCATTGGGTGTGTCTATTTTAGACCAGTCCCTTAGAAACACTAGGAACACTATGAAAGATAGATAAAGTATATTCTTCTAAGAACAAGACATTCCTGGACTTAAGATGGGATTATGTTCCAACAACACCATTGTAAGTTGAAAAAAAGATCCAATGTGAAATACCCTTGATATATGCCTATCAGGCATGGTAGCTGAGCCAGCCCCTTGAAACTGGGTCAGAATACCTTTTTTCAAGAGCCAACAGTTGGCAAAATCATCTAACCCAAGCTGTTTTATACAAAGCGTTGCTATCTCCTGTAACGTATTGAATACACTATTGGAGATAAACACCACAATAGTTACCATAGAGTTGAAAGATTGTAAGCCTTAATTTTCTTAAATATGAGGAGATCTGGTAATTTTCTTAGGAGGTTTAGAAGATGGTTTTTGAGGGATCCTGGATGGAAGTTTAGGGAGAAGCAAGAAAGCTTTCTGGTTAAAGAACTGGTTTTTAGTTATCCTCCTGCCTCAGTTTCTGGAGTACTGAGATGACCAACACATACTATAATCAGTTGGGATTCCCCCCTCCTCTCTCTCTTTTCAGACTTATTTGTCTTATTTTATGTGTATGGATGTTTTGCCTGTATATATGTATATGAATCACTTGAGTGTTTGGTTCCTGGGAATTGAACCCAGGTCCTCTGAAAGAGCATCAGATGCTCTTAACCACTGAGCTGTCTCTCCAGCCCTTCAGCTGGGATTCTTTTACTTCTCATGGTGTCTGACAAGGAACCATCCCTATCTAACCCCTTTCAGAAGAAAGTTTGATTAGATTTTATCTGTTTCCTTTCAGCCCAGGCACACAGGTTAGAGGCTGTGTCCTAACTATGGCCTGGAGGGGAAGACTGAGCATGGTCTGAGAGTCAGCAAGTTCTTTGAAGGGTCCACCAAGGCAGCTTTTTGCAGAGGCAGAAGTCAAGCTTGTGGTTCCTTCTGTCCATAGAATGAGCTTCTAGAGCTTGTGGCCAGGGGTGGCTGAGTCATAGCAATGGCCACCATGGCACCCACTACATTACCATTCAGTGCTTCCAACCAATCAGATGAACTCAGAATTCATACTAACACATTACCCACTCAACATTATCCATGTGATTGATGTAAAGAGTCCACTCATTTGGCTATTAGTTTGTTGGTTTCCAAAGGATACTCTAGTGAATAAGAGTTGTGGAGTGAAGCTGGGGGAGATTGTTCTTGGATATTTCCCAGATATACAGATATATTGTCCAAATATGGGCTGTCCAAATGTAGGAAACATAAAACATAAAAACAAACACAAACAGAAGGTTCCATTAAGTAGTTGCCCCTGCTTATTTTTGAGTCTTGCCCTCTAGATTTTACTAGAACCATTTGTTGCTTGGAAATGGAGACAGATGCCCCTGTGTGTGTGTGGCTTCTGTTAAACTTGAGATGTGACCCCATAAACACCCATCTTTTCATAAGTACTGCCCACAAGGAAATGGGGCTTAGTTCATGGACTTCATATTCATCAGGCTCCTTTGGAAGGTCCTTTCTATGATCAGCAAGATGAACTGGCTTTCACAGCCCAATGGCCTTGGACATGGGATCCTCCCCAGTTCCATTCCCGCAGAGTCCATTTTGTATATGTAGCTGTTTCAGTGTGCTAGGTCTGCCTTAACCAAATAATATAAACTGGGTACTTAAACAAGAAAGATTTCATCACTGTTCTGGAGTCCAGAAGTCTAGAATCAAGATGTCCTGTAGTTTGCCCTCTGACACCTGTGGAACCCTTCCTTAGATAGCTGACTGTTGCTGTCTGCTGGCAATCTTCCATGGTCATTGACTTATATGTTTCCAGTCTCAGAAAACAAAGCTAATAATTTGTGAGCTAGTAAGTCAGCTTTCTGGCTCAGTTTGCTAGCTCATGGTTCATCTTTGAGATTCAGGTAAGAACAGCTACCCCCACTCCCCCACCCCTCACCCCTGCACCAACCAAACTGCATATTTGAACTTAGAAGACTGAGAAACAGACTTGGAACTTATTTACCAAGACAGTGCTTATCAGTCTCCAGAGCCCAAGACAATGGAGAATGAAGGCTCTGGGCCTCCCCTAGGCTAACAGGCCGGTTTCACCATGCTATGTAGTCAAACATGAGAACCATAATCTGTCTTCGTTTACATTTCCGACTGGTTATATAATGCATAATATATTTCTAGAGTATTAGATTTCTAATACACAGCTATATTGCTAATCCCACATAAGACAAACATGTTACATAAGACAGCAGACACACAAACTACATAAAGATATCAGCATATAAATGTTATGTAATTTATTTACATAATGGAATATTGAATTTCTAATATGTGAGCTTTACATAAGAATAAGCCTTTCAAGCAAAGCTTTGTCCCTTGGTTAAACAAACTAAACTTTTCAACCACAGACAACAAAATGGAGTTAGTTAAGACCAAAGATAGTTCAACTCTTGCCTTCAATTCAACCATAAGAAAAGGAAAGTGGAAAATGTAAAGGAAAGTGGGAAGATTGTTGGTTTCATAAATGAACTTAATTATTACTTAAAAGAACCCATCATAGCAGTGTCTTAAATCTCTGAAGAAATACTGTGATCAAATTTGAGCAGATTCATCAAACTTAAATCAATCAACTTCCGAGGATAAGACAGGGAATGAATCTGGTACCTTCTTTGGGATGAAAACAGAAGCATGGACTTTTTTCCATGGATGCAGAAGAAGCTGTGATGAGAATATTGGGCTAAAGTGAGGACACAGTGATGGATGATGTTGTTTCCTCGGAGGTTGCTATGGGAACTAAGCTGAGTGAAGGGGTGAGTTATTTCATCAGCTAGGATGCAGGATGCTAGAGGACCTGTCCTAGTGGTACATTGCTGGGGAGAGCTGAAAGACAGGAACAGTTTGGCAATCAAGAATGAGTCTTCTAGGATTGATTCCCCAACTCAAATGTCAAAAAACAAAACAAAACAAACAACAAAACACTACCACCAACAAACAAAAAACCAGCAGAGGATCTTGTCTCACACATATTCTTGCTCTAATTCAGCTGTTCTGGTGTGACCTGAATTTCTCATTCCTACCAACGTGTTACAAATGGTTCAGAACTGTGGTTCTTCTGGATCAGTGTGTGACAGTCCCATTTAGAACCCAAGTGACTAGTAGAATTTTCCAGGCAATCAGCGGAGATGAGAACCTGGGTCGGGAGGTACTGGGGATGTTACTGCTGCTACTCTTACTTAGGGACATCTGAGAGCCCAGGGTTAATGGCAGCCTGCAAGACGATGGCTTCTAAGGGCTTCCAGGTGCTTTCCGAGTCGATCAATGCTTCTCAAAAGGAAATCTGGGGCTCAGGAAACAAACACCCAAGGTATGGGGCTTGGGCATTGCTGAATTTAGAAGCAGGCCTGAGGTCTCTCAGTCCACATTCTCTCTGGAAGCATAGGGAGGGACTTTCTGTGAAATTCCCCTTACCTACCTAAACATCAGGTCAGACCCTGAAAAGAGGAACACAATTGCCTTCACTTCTCTTACTGATATTTTATTACAAAAAAAGATTAAATTCACATCGCAGAAGACAGGACTCAAGCCCAAAGGAATGTTGTTCCAGGCCCTATCTCCGGGCTTAGTCATCTAAACTACAAATCATTTCCTCCCTCTTCACAACGCCCCACACCTTCCATTTCCCTCTCCTGTGGGAAGAAGGGTGTCCGGGCATTGCATCTCGGTGGGTCACAGCATCCTTGTTTTTCATTTATGTGATGCACCGTGCAGGTGATGACATGCATGAGTCTTCTCTCCAGTTAATCCATCTACTGTCAGCTCATCTCAGCACCCTCAGTTGTGAAGACTTTAGAGGGCAGAAGGGAAGTTTCTTTTGCTCCCATGGAGAACTACTTGGCGTTTTTTAAATAGCTTTCTAAAAAAGAAAAGGAAATCTGGGTTACTTTGGCTATACATTTATGGTCACGTGATGAGTTATTTTTCGCCATCCTCTGGTCTGCCTTTTCGAGGCAGTTAATACTTTCTGATTAAACAATGGCAAGAATTGTAACTCGCACTTTATCCTGCATGTAAGTGATATATCGGGTGTGTGTGTGTGTGTGTGGGGGGCTCATCCTTGATAAGGGGCCATCCTTCACAAACCCCTATACTATACCTATGATGCAGAATGGGGTGAGTCTAGAATCACATAGTACTATGTCACCTCTTCTAAGAGTATAAATGTTATTTGAAATGTTTTGAGAAAAAAATTTTGTACTAAAATAATCATTCATATGTTATGTCCTATAAAGGAACATTACATGGCATTAAGTACAAAATCATAAGAAACTGGGGATTTGTTGGGATTGTTTCGGTGGGTGCCTTTAGATTTATAAGATGGGTGAGTAAATTTCTTCACTCCTGCTCTGGGTGATCGTGGGCGAAAATATCTGTG
>CABHPP010134296.1:0-43685 GCA_902168425.1 Peromyscus attwateri
TTTTTTTTTTTAACAGAATTTGATTATTGCATGTGTATGTTTCTTGGGCTTGAACATAGTGTTTCTTCCACAGTCAGCCTGGGTCCACTGTCTACTGGCAGATCAGTAAACCTTCTGTTCTCCCAAGTAACCCTGTGTCTCTCTCATACGACCAAACCTGCCGCCTTTGCTAGATTTCTCTTCTTCCCAAGCTCTCTTGTGATGACTAGATGACTATTTCTTAGGAAAAGTAATTGACCTAGTAGTAGTTGCTGTTAGCCACACAGAGTTTTGTAGAGGAAGGGACACTTTTGCCTGTGGCCCCAAATTTTCATACACCCAGAATCGATACCTTGTAACTGGCAATCCCTGAAGGTGTGTGTTTTCTCTTTTATTAACACTAATATCTAAATTTTAGTGATGGGAGGAAGAATGCGTTTCCTCAGGAAGTAATCTCCATGTATAGTGAGTGCACAAATCAGAGCATGGGATTTTTTTGCCTTCCCCTTGACTGGGACTTGATTATCTTTTCATTTAGAGAAGTTTAGAATCTGCATAGTTTCTCCTTCTATTCAAAATCTCTTCTCTTCACTGGGGAGACCGAGGACTTCGGTCCTCTAGCTTCCTGTTGGCTAACTTTTGGGAACCTTCTCTACCAGCTAGGGAGGATGGGGAACATAAGAGAGATAAAAATGCTAATTTGCTGTTTCTGAAGACATTTTGGGTGAAGATGGATTTGAAAGTACCCATGGCCTAAAACGAGGTTAGTAGATCTCTGCTTCCTTACTTGGCTTGCTTCTTCTAAGCAACTCATGTAGAAAGAATTTTATGGGCATTATTATTATTATTAGTTTTTATATATGTAGGTTATTAAACTGATACAGCATCTTCCCTGCATTTATAAGGGTCGCCACTTTCATTACCAAGACAAAAAGGAACTCTTTCATTTTTTATCATGGTCCACTTGTTAAAGAGGAATGTGGCCAGTTGTATAGTCACCCTACTGTGTAGCAAAAGATAAACACTAGAGCAAGCAATGGAGCATTTGAGTGTTAGACTAGATGTATAGCTGGCTGATCAGAGGCTGACATTAGAAGGTGGAGAAGGGGACACAGGGAAGAGTGGAGTCTCCACACCAGGATGTTCTAGACAGAAGTGCACTTCATAAGATCATATAAAGAAAGAAAAAGAATAAAAAAGATGTCAGATGGCTTTTGTTTTAATTGGGCAGCTATGTAAATCAGTCTCAATTCATTCTTTCTCTGTCTCTCTCTCTCTGTCTCTCTCTCTCTGTCTCTCTCTCTCTCTCTCTCTCTCTCTCTCTCTCTCTCTCTCTCTCTCAAGTAAAGGTGCTTTATGTTGCTGGAGGAAGTCAGATTATGGAAAAGTGTATTCTGGACTAGCATGTTCTTTCCTGTCTCTTCATTGACAGCTAACTACTACAGCACTGTGCTGGTTAGCTTCATGTCAACTCGACACAAACCAGAGTCGTTTAAGAAGAGGGAGCCTCAATTGAGAAAATGCCTCCACAAGATTGGCCTGTGGGAAATGCTGTGGTGCATTTTATTGATTGATGACTCATGTGGGAGGGCCCAGCTCACTGTGGGTGGCACCAGCCCTGGGTTGGTGGTCTTTGTGCTGTAAGAAAACAGGTCAAGGAAGTCAGGAAGGGCAAACCAGCCAGCAGCACTCCTCCATGGCCTCTCTACCTGTTTTTGCCTCTAGTTCCTGCCTTGAGTTCCTGCCCTGACTTCCATAGATGATGGATTGTAAGCTGTAAAATGAAATAATCCCTTCTCTTCCCAAGACATCTCGTTACGATGTTTTATCATAGCAATAGAAACCGTAACTAGGACAAGCACTGTGTAGAAAGAACAAGTGAACTAAAATGTCGCTTTCTAGGAAGGTGTAATGAATCAGAGAGGCCGACCTAGGACTTTTTTAAGTGTAAGCAATTATTTTGCAGGTGGGGTAAGATTAGAGTTGTGTGACTCTCTCCCTCCTTCTATGGCCAGGTATGGGAGCTCAGAGCCTATGAAAATACCTTAGAAACCTTTGGTCATCTTTTGAGCTGTTGGATGCCCTTCTGTAAAAGAAAGATTGCAGGAGACTGGGGTTTTCTGGACCAGGCCTGTAATGACACATGACACAAAACATCACCCCACAACTACGGTCCAGAAAGGCTCTTAGGCTGCATTTGGGCTTGTTACAAACTCTGATTGCAACATTCTCTTTTAGAGTCTCTTGTTAGAAAGTCTTCAGGGAGTGGGAATATGTTAACAAAAAAGATGGATATACTGGCTTCTCCCGACTCACCCCACCCATCTACCTACCCAACATCCATGCACCCATCATTTATCCACCCAACGGGCTTTGATGTTTTCATCCATTCACAATGGTGGTGCAGTGCGCCATCTTTATTAAGCCACTGAGGGGTTACAGCTTTGAATGCTCGTGCGTTTCATCACTTCTCTTGCTAGTCTGCTTAACTAAGAAAGAGATCAATTTACCCTAAAAAAGTTCTACCTAACTGTTTAGTTACTACTAAAACCCATTTTCAAGAGAACAAAAGTAAGTTTCTCAGAACTTGCTGATTTCTAGAATGGAAGATAGACTGATAACTGGCAAAGTTAAGTGGTTAGGCCCTAAACTAGTCCTAAAGTGAACAACAGCCTCTCTACTCATCTGAGCTTTACTCAGGCAAGCCTGACAGGTGTCCTGGGACTCCTCTCAGCTCTGTTCTGACCGTGGAGAGCAAACCTGAATAATTCAAATCTTCAGAGCTGGACTTGCTGATGCGTAGTCATACCACCCCCATGATTCACCTGGAACTGCATTCGGATGCCTGATACTCGTCCACCTTCTCCTTGTTCATTATCAGTTCCTTTTTCTCCCAGTTCCTTAACAAAAACTACTGGTGTCCTTGACTCCCAGGCATTTAGTGTGCATACGTTTTCTATGAGAGTTCTCTAGATTCACAGAACTTAAGGAGTAAATCGCTTTCTCTCTCTCTCTCTCTCTCTCTCTCTCTCTCTCTCTCTCTCTCTCTGTGAGATATATATATATCCTCCCTCCATCTGTCCATCCATCCATCATTTATCCCTCAGAACATCAAAAATAATTCAAGGGCCCCAAATGTTAAAAATGAGCATGGAAGTGAGCACAGTTATAGAATGTGAGCACCTGATTTATTGGAATGACTTGACTTACAGGCTGCAGTCCAGCTAATCCAACAATGGCTAACTCTGAACAGAAACTCCAAGAATCTGGTAGTTGCTCAGTCCCACAAGGCTGGATGTTTCACTGGTCTTCTGTATGTGCTGCAATTCTGAAGAAGTAAGCTCCAGTGCCAGTGAAGGGATGGATGTGTAAGCTCCAGTGCCAGTGAAGGGATGGATGTGTAAGCTCCAGTGCCAGTGAAGGGATGGATGTGTAAGCTCCAGTGCCAGTGAAGGGATGGATGTGCTAGTGAAGTGAAGGCAAGCAGATAAAGCAAAAATGTCCTGCTTCTATGTCTTTATGTAGCCTTCTGGCCCATGTTAAAGGTATGTCTTCCCACCTCAAGATTTGGATTGAAGATGGGTGTCTTGTAAATCAAGATTCAAATTAAAGGCCTGTGTCTTCCAGCCTTAAGTTCTGGATCAAAGGTGTATGTCTTTGTACCTCAAAGGTCTGGACTAGAAGTAGATTCACCTACTTCCAACCAAGCAGAACATCTCTTACAGGTGTGCCCCCCATTTCTGGACTGTAGTTCATTCCAGATTCAGTCAAATTGACAACCAAGAATAACTAAGTGTGTATGAAAGCCAAGGCCTAAGGGACAGTGGAAGAGAGACTTCTTTGCTAAAATAATTCCGTAGTAGAACTGCTTTGCGTGCTGAGGATTGCAGAGTGTTACGGCCTATCTGTCCGTGTCTCCATGGGTAGTCTGGTCAGCCTCCCTTCTCCGAGTTTCTGCTGCTGCTGCTGCTGCAATCTTCTTCTTCTAGCCTCTCGTCATCTGACTGTTCTCCTCACATTTCTCCTGCTCTTCCCTCAGCGTCCCGACACCACTTTAAGTTGTCTGAAAATGGGAATGCCATTTCTCTCAGGCTTTTTAAAAGTTAATTTAAAAAACTAACAAAATTGCTGGGCTGTGGTGGTGCACACCTTTAATCTCAGCACTCAGGAGGCAGAGGCAGATGGATCTCTGTGAGTCTGAGGCCAGCCTGGGCTACAGAGTAAGTTCCAGGACAGCCAGAGTTACACAGAGAACCCCTGTCTTAAACCACCCCCCAACATTTAACAAAATTGTACGAATTAGGTGATTAATATCCCATTCATAGTTTCTACCTCTGTGAGTTCAACCAACCTTAAATATAAAATATTTGGGAGAAATGCATCTATTCTGAACTTACCATAATTATCAAAATAAGGGGTTCTCAACCTGTGGGTCATGACCCCTTTGCAATCACATGCCAGGTATTTACAATACCATTCACAACAGTAGCAAAATTACAGTTATGAAGTAGCAACAAAATAATTTTATGCTTGGGGGTCACCACAGCATGAGGAAGTGTCTTAAAGGGTTGCAGCATTATGAAAGTTGAGAACCACTGTCTGAAATAATCACCAATTCCTACTGTTTTGTCTCACTCACCTTGTACATGGTATTCAAGTAATTTGGAGACAGTTCAAAGCAGAAGATGTGTATGGTTTATATGCTAACATGATGTCACTTTAGATTAAATACTTGAACATCTGTGGATTTAGGCACCTGAAAGGGATTTTGGAACCATCTCCCCTGGGTCTCGAACAGCAACAATAATATATTAACCATTTAGAACGTATTTTAAAACATGTATGCCTGTGGAATGCTCACATTGAGCTCATTAACTGAGGTTAGCATTTTTCAGTTTCACTCACCACGGTAGCATAGCTGAGTTGGTTGCAGGCACTAGTTGGGTACAAACTGATTAATGTGCTGAATCTGTGGCTGTGTGTCTCATAGCACCAAAGAGCCTCTGTATTGATGAAGAAAGTGAGCAAAGGTGTAAATTTGGCCCCATCTCTCCATCCTTTTTTTTTTAACTGCTATAATATAATGACTCAGAATAATGTCATAAAAAACAAATATTTATTCCTCACACTTCTTGAGGCTGGGAAATCAGAGATATACATGGTGGCAGATTCAGTGTCTAGAGTGACCTGATCCCTGCATCCAAGATTGCACATTCAGTGTGTGCTCTCTAAGTAGGAATGCTGTGTGCTTGAACAGTAAAAGAATAGAAGAGAATGGATCTACTTCTCTGTGTCCTGATCATATATCGTTCATGAGGACAGGAAGGTGTATGAAGTGTGTTTGGAGTACATTTCCAGCCCCTCATGTTGCAGTAGGGTTTAGTTCCAGCACAGGTGTTGGGGGATCAGAAGCATCAAATGTCAGCAAGGCCTGGAAGGGAATGGAGAGGGCTGGTTTTAAGAAGTAGCAAAAAATCTCTGACTTTACGTGAAACTCAAGAAATTTAAGATAGGTATTAGAAATGTCCCTTACTCTTCTACTGAGCACAATCAATTTTGACTCATTTCAAGCATTAAAATGTAAAATAATGCAAAATAGCCTTAAATCAAGCAGTGTTTAATAAGCTATACTTAGAAGCGTATTTGCATATCTCTTACATTTTTATCTTCTTGAGAAGGCCCTTCTTTCTGTATTGTTAAGTACTTTCTATATGTAACTGTATCTATTGATGGTGGTTTTTCAGATGCATCTTTCCTGTTAAACTCAAGTGCTATGAATATGATGAGCATGCCTTATACTCTCTTAGCTGTTTCAATGAAAATGGAACTCTGCTGATTTTATATTCAAAGTGTACAGAGTTCAGTGTTCCGATTGCATTCCTCCATCTTGAGAACAGCAGTAGATTCTTGTTACTTTTTGTATCCCATCCATGAAAGAGAAAAGAGAAGAGATCATAGAGAAAATGGAGGAGCTTGTGATGGGGAAACCCGAGTATTTTGCAGAATTCTTCATCCCACAATAGTTACTGGGTGACCACTAAATGTCAGGAACTCTGCTAGCAACTTGAGAGAAAAACTGTGAACAGCACAGACAGGGTCCTTGCACTTACAGAACTTGGAAGTCCCTGCAAGAGACTAGAAAAATTTACTTCCACGGAGTTATGAGTCACAGAAGGAATACAACAGTGCTCTTTAAGGCATGTAAATGGGGCGGGGGGTGGGGTGGGACAGGGGAGGGACGGGGGGGGGGGGGGGGGGGGACGACACACGACTTCTCTCAAACAGCTCCTGGAGAGATCCTGAAATGCCTTTATTCAACATCACTGAGAAAAACACCATTCTCATGTCAGGAAGAATTTTCCAGCATCGGAACTAATGGCATATTTATAGCCTCTTTTACGTCAGCTTGTCAAGCAGCATCTTTAACACAGCCTGCTTCCCAGAAGCATCTCATGCCCATTGCAGGCGGTGGCCACACTGAAGCCAGACGCTCTGTGGCATCCCATTTCAGTCTAGCAAGGGATGCTGGTAGTTAATCTGCCTGTGGCACTGTTTGCACAAGCATCCTGAGTGAGCCAAGACATAAAGGAGTTTTGACTCCCTGGAGGGCAGAGGTGCTTCTCTGGCCAACTGGTGTCATGTGGAAACCTCTGGACCTTGGAACCAGATGGTGATAATGGAACAAGAGTCTTAATTCTATTATTTCATTTGTATTTTAGGCATTGTGATAATCAGATGATTTTTTTAGATCCAAGGGTAGATTTTTTTTAAATATTTTGTTTTAATGGTGTGTCGGGTCCAGTTTTGAAGAGTGCAGTGAGACTCAAGCTATTGGGCTGTTCTGTGTTGCAGAAATACAAACCTAAATAGGTTGAGACATATCATGCTGCATAATGACACTACTTATGCATGAAACCCCAATGAGAATATTAACCTGAAGAGTGTAGGGAACAGAGATCTGTAAAAAGTCGGCCTTCTATGCAACTAACTGGGAGCAGAGGTCTGGCCAACCAAGGCTCCAATGGGCTGATTAGCTCTCACTTGCAATCAAGGCAAATTGATTTTGTGCATGATTACACATAGGCAAGCTCAGGGCAAGAAATGATAATGATGCTCTTTTATGAAAATTACTGATAGCCCATTCATAAGCCCAACCCCAGTTCTCTCTGTACAAAGAGGAAACTGTATCATGCAGTTAAACGCCAAGTGTTTGGAGATCGAAAGTTCAGAGGAACAGGACTTTCTTAGAACTGTCTTTGGTGAGGAGCTGAAACCTGGATCTGGTATAGCTGGCAGTGAACTTGGGCTCTACATCAAAACCTTTATGAGAGCTGGAGGCAGTAGGGTGTGATTACCCTGCAAGCCAGGGGAGGCTCTACTCAGAGATGGTGTTTGAGTTGATCTTTGTGAATCTGGATTATGCCTAGAGCAGTGGTCCTTGAGAAGAAGCATTATGAGCTAGCAGGGCAGTTTCAGCATGCACAGGCACCAGCTAACAGGAGACTGTGGATCAGGCAATGGCAGGGAGAGATGGGAGGAGATCTCACATCTTTCTTTGCTGCCCTTGTGACATTCTTTTGAAGGGAAGTAAAGCTGCAGTATACTTTTTGAGCACCAAAGAACAGAATCCTTTCGTTTTTTGTTTTGAAGAATTATATTGACAAGTCAAGAAATGAAAGACAGTATGAGGAATGAAGCTAGTGGAAGGGAAGGGCAGGAGCTGGAAACCTGAGGCCTTGGGCTATAGCTTGGATCTTGAATGTCCACCCAAAAGTGTCGTCTTAAAGACTTGGTCCCTTGGACTTTAGGGAGATGATGGAGCCTGTAAGAGATGGAGTCTCTGTGGGAATTCACTTGAATGGAATTGTGGGAGCCCAAGTCCATCCTCACTCTCCTTTGCTTCCAGAGTGATGAGGTAAGTAGTTTTGCTCCACCACATGCTCCTGGCCCCTAACAGATACCTGAAAGTAAACTCATACCCTGAACAGATGCCTAAAAGTAATACATCTGCTTGATTGTGGTCTGCAACCTTTTTAAAGAGGCAGGAAAAAATAAACCTTTTCTCTTTATAAGCTGATTTCCTCAGGCAATTTGTTACAGTGGCAAAGCTGTGATACCTCATGTGGCAGTGAAGTAAGATGGTGAGAAAAGAGTGACTAGCCATGTAGGGGAGGTATGGGAGTATGGGGAGAAAATTCTTGAGGGAGACTTGGCACACTGCTAGCAATAGGTCAGATGCTGAAAAATATTGCAGCCATGTAATCAAGTGTGACTCCAGAGTTTAGCCCTCAGGACCTGGAATAAAGAGACTTCTCTTAAATTCCATGGTGGGCAGTGGGCAAGTTGACTTAAGGTTGATCCTGTAGCTGCAGCTATATTCTGTTAAACATATTGTTGGGCTCCTTACCACAAAATAACTCACCGGTGTCCTAGAAAGATGTCCATTGTGCAATTGAGAAAATTTTGTCTTAAGTCAGTTTACCCAGAGCTTCCAACTTGGAGCTTGCATGACAAACCATCTGTCCACCATGCTCTTCTTACCTCTACACTCTGCCTACTAGAAGCTTCTCTGATTTCCCTCACACATGGAGAAATTTCCAGCAAGAACGTTCTGCATCTCACTATATCTCTGTCTTCTCCTTTATTCTGTTACATAGGGTGTTGGTATCCTGTTCTTTTTCTATTCTTTCTTTTTTTTTTTGTTCTGTTTTTGTTTGTTTTTCTAGACAATGTTTCTTTGTGTAGCCCTGGCTTTCCTGGAACTCGATCTGTAGACCAGGATGGCCTTGAACTCAGAGAGCCTCTGCTTCCATAGTGCTGGGATTAAAGGTGTGCACTACCACTACTTGGCTCAGTATCCTGTTTTTAAACCTGAAATTAGGAAACAGGAAAGTGCTAACTGGTTCTTTCTTCCTTCTGCACCTGTTAGTCAACCAGACTGAACGTTCTGCCCCCCGGGATAGGCCACTGCTGGGGTTTACTTCTCTGTGAAGAAACCCTCTCTTCAGCCCTTTGTCCCTCCTGGGGGCTGCAGTCAGTCAATGCAGTGAACTGTCAGTCTCTCTGACCTTCATCATTGAACTATGAACTTCTCAAAGGCAGGGCCCATGTCTTCAGGTTTTTGTATTGGCTTAAGGGTCTTAAGCATAGTAAGAACTTCAAGTTTGATGTTGATGGTAAAGTTTAGGGAGCCCTTTTAAATGAAACTTGTACCCTGGCTTCTCATGTGTTCATTATTGAATGAATCCCCTGCTGTATGGGGAGTGCCTCTGGCTTTTGAGAGTTCTAACTAGAGAGAAATGGCAAGGCCAATTGGCTGGTCAAGAACTGGTTTCTTTTCTAGATATTTCCAAAGCAGTAGATTAGAGGATGTCTTGGAGCAAACGTTGGGACCTAAAGCATGACTCATATCAATAATACTTAATGAGCCTGGGTGGTATGAAGTAGTGCAGACACCAGAGTCAACAAACCCCACAGAAAGGAGTGTAGAAAACACATGCCAACTTCAGGAGCTGTAGAAAGGTTACCAGATAGTTCTCAATAAATTTGTCCCCTCTAATCCTCTCACATTCTTCATCTCTTTGTTTTGTTTTGTTTGTTTGTTGTTTGTTTTCTTTTGTTTTGTTTTTGAGTTATATGTGACATTGCGTGGATTTTTAATATGGAAATGAGATTCATATTGAATTACTTTAAAAGTTGTAGGCTTATTTATGTAATGAAATAGCTCAGTTTTATTTATGTGAAATGTTGTCAGTTCTTTCTCTCCCGTCGTTAGTGATTATTTAAGATGTATCACGTGATCCTCATTTTCACCTCCCTGTCATTTTTGAAACTTGCACTTTGGTGTCAGTTGGCAAGGGCTAGCATTCTGTTCAACGGTTAGAGCTGTGGGCAGAGGATGGGCCTCTGCTGAAGATTTTCCATGCTGTAAAAACTCATTAGTTTTGATTCTTTTGCTTTAGATTTGTGATAGTTTAGGTCTGGCAAGTGTGACTGACATTGAGTAAAATGTTCGGCCTTTCATGTAGAAAATTGGTGTGATTTTTTTCCCACTAATTCTCAGAATGGTAGAGCTGAAGGAACTATAAGTACCCTTCCTGAATGTCTTACTTGGCAGATAAAGAGCCTGCAGTATGAAGGATAGAACGCTGTTTGAGAACAGCAGAGCCCTGGTCATGTATTACCCGATTCCTATGATTTTAGATACAAAAGAAAGACCATTTTAAATCCTAAATAAGCTTTCCTTTCAACCTGGTATTGATAGCTACCCCATCATTTCCCTGTTCCCTACTTCTCCCATTATTCATAGTATAATGCTATCCTTGGATCCCAGAAGGGTCTTAATGCAAGAGGAGTTTCTAACCTTTGCAGTACTAGAGATACAGCCTATCTGTCTGTCTACCTTGCAAGTCAGCCTTGAAGCAGCCACGTATGGTAGAATGAAGGAGAGAAACCATCATGGTCTCCTCCCTTAATGGTTTTGCTGTAGTCTGCAGTCACAGTCTCCTCCCTTCATGCTTGACGATGCTGTAGTCTGCAATCACAGTCTCCTGCCTTCATGGTTGACGATGCTGTAGTCTGCAGTCACAGTCTCCTCCCTTCATGGTTGATGATGCTGTAGTCTGCCGTCACAGTCTCCTCCCTTCATGCTTGATGATGCTGTAGTCTGCAATCACAGTCTTCTCCCTTCATGGTTGATGATGTAGTCTGCAATCACAGTCTCCTCCCTTCATGGTTGGTGATGCTGTCGTCTGCAGTCATAGTCTCCTCCCTCCATGGTTGATGCTGTAGTCAGCAATCACAGTCTCCTCCCTTCATAGTTGATGATGCACTCTACAACCACAGATGATGTCCTGTTTCCAGCAGGAAGCTCGTAGTTGAACCACCAGTCCATTGGATCTTACAGGTTCTTGAGTGGCGGGAAAGGTCAGAGTTTGCTCTCAGTATAACCTGTCCTAAGGATGGTTGCTCTTGCATATTCTGCCCTGCCGTTTCTGAAGGACACTATACAAAGGCTAAATATACTCAGCATCTTTTTCCAGAAGTGCTTTGGACAGTGGCACTCATCTTGGATCAACAGCTTTGAGTGTTCAATGAAGCACTCTTCTTGGAGTAAGACCAAGTCCAGAAGTACTTGTGCACACATACGGTCACACAGCTCTGTATGCTAGTTTGGAGGTGAAATGTCTGCAGATTCTTAGAATCTCATCAATAGCACAGAGGAAACAGTCTCTCTATAAGTCAACAATTTCCAGTAGTAGTGAGTACCACACAAATTTGTCTCACATGTTGTGGATAAATCACAACTTTAACATATAATATAGTTAGTATGTGATCCTAGATAGTTTCATGTGGTGTGTCTAGTCTTTCTCTTGATGGATGTGAAATATTAGTAAATAATAATGGCCACAGTAGTAATGCTGCTATTATTAGTTATGATCACAAGTGTTAATGATTTGTTGTATTCTTGGCACTATTTTAAGCCCCTTGCATGTATTAACTCCCCTTCGTAATGTCTTACTAACACTGATTGCAAGGTAAAGTAATTAAGATGGGATAGAAGGCCCTCACAGGCTTGACAAGGAACTTGAACATCTTGCTGGAGTAGAACAAAGCTATAGTTCAGAGTTGGTAAGTGAGTCTGCTTTGGGGTCAGCAAACTTTCTCTGTGGTGAACAATCTCCACCCAATTCTTTCACAATTGAATAGTTCAAAATGCAGTACGAGTACCATGGGCTACCTGCCTTTCTCCAGAGTGTGGACAGCTCCTGGGTTTACCCTGCACACATACTGGACTTGACAGAGAAGGCCCGTTCCCTAGAGGTTGGGGTGAATAAGGAAAGGGGAGTGACCATGGGAGCCTGATAATCTGCTGTCCCTCCTGGCCATGGGATTCATGGCTTGGTCGTTCTAGGCTATCCCTTAGTTTACCAAGTGAATGCACTAATAGCAATGGAGCCTGTGCCAAGTGTCTGGTGCCAGCAACTGGGGTGATTGTCTGCCCACACCCTGGGCTACAAGACTCTGCCACATGATCTTAGAGAGGAGACAAGGAGCAAAGCTTGTTTTCTTAAAACAGAAAGGAAGAAAGAAAATAAAAAGAAAAGTCATTGAGCTAATTACCATATTAATGTAGGCTGTTTTCATGGGAAAAGAATTTTGTGTGAGGCAGTGACCATAATAAAAATTTCATTTTATATTTAATTAGACGCTGGGTTTTCAGACAACTTGGGATACACTGAGATGTGAAGAGGAAATTTGGAACGTGTTGGGATTTTACAAGGATTATTGTATAAAACCTGATCTCTTTCCCCCTGGAGTTCTCTCTAGTTGCCCATTTCTTCAGTCGTGACAATGTGCACAGGGCCGAGCCCTCAGGACACACTCCCCAGTCTCTTGCTGTAGGTCAGTGCAGATCTAATATGTGCACAGAGAAGGGCATGAATATACCCATCACCCCCATATTCTCACATGCTTCCTGCCTTGGGGCTCCACAGTAGCTGCTACCCTGAGTAGCCCACTCATCCAATAAGGGTCACTGAACCTATGTATGTAGGATGTCATGACAGGGCAGAAAAACCAGGCTCTGAAGCTGTATGGACCTGGCTTGGTTCACTGGTTCCATTCATCTCTTAAAACTCTCCATGTTTCTTCAGGTATTTTTTGTGTGTTTGTTTGTTTGCTTTTTGAGACAGGGTTTCTCTGTGTAATTTTGGTGCCTGTCCTGGATCTCGCTCTGTAGACCAGGCTGGCCTCGAACTCACAGAGATCCGCCTGGCTCTGCCTCCCGAGTGCTGGGATTAAAGGCGTGCGCCACCACTGCCCGGCTAGGTGTGTTTTCTTTTGCTCTTCTTTCATCATCACTACACTCCGCTTCCTCGATGTCAGCTCTGCTGTTAGTTTTCCTAGCAAAAGTTGGCTATTTTGATCTCTAGAGGTTTGACTTACTTTGAAAGGCCACTTAGACCTCTTCTGAACTTTGTGAGTATAAGGAATATAGATTAAATTGTAACATGAACAGTATAATACTATTTTAGTTATATACTGTCAGTCAACTCTTAAGGTTGATGTCTGTTCTCACATCCATCACAGCGGGTCATGCTTTCTTGATTATTTCAAGCCTGGGAGTTTGGGGTTTTTTAGAGACTATTATGGGGGAGAAGACTTTAGGTTGACAAACAAACTTGATAGCAGCATATAGGGACTCCCTCATGTACCCCTAGTTCCCAGCTTCCCCATGATCAACATCCTTCACTACTATATTATAAATTTTCCCTAGCCCATATATTACGTGAGGTTTCGGTCCTGATGATGGCTAAATGCCTAATGACATTCATCCATCCATCCATCCATCCATCCTCATAGCTCCTGCAGAGGACTTTCACTGTCTAAAAGCCCTCTGTATACCGTTTCTTTCTTCCTTATGCCATGGCTCTGTCTAAAACTGATCTTTTATTGTGTCCATGGTTTGTGACTTCTTGAGAGTGCTATGCAAAAGGATATTATGGTGTGTAGCCTTCACATTGGCTCCTTTTACTTAGTAATGTGCACCTCAGGGTCCTCAATGTCTTTTCATACTTAACAGTCCATTTATTCTAGCACAGAATACTATTCCAACACATCCTGCTTTGTCCATTCACCTATTAAGAGACTTCTTGGTTATTTGTAGATTTTGATGATTATAAAGGCAAGACTCACAAGGATCAAAGTTTCTTCATTTACTTACATCCCAGAGCAAATACAAGAATATTTTTAGGCATTCACCCAACAATAAGCAGGTCCTAACAAAATACTAAGTTAATGTATGTAGTTTAGGTATTTATGTATGTAGTAATCAGGTCCCTGCTGATACTTTCGGGGGTGCTCTGCGGTCTTCCCTCTGGGCTTTTCCTCTGCTTGCTGGTTTTTAGTTGCTGTTATGTGTAAGCCCTTGCTCAGCTTCTCTAACTTTAGAGTCTGTTGTATTCTTCCTGGCTTCTTCCTCCTTGTGTTGATGACTGAAAGTTTCCTCCAGGCGTGCAGAGGGCCTGGAGTAGGCCTCACTTTGTTTTTGGTGTTCTTTAGGGGATCATTTTCCTCTCATTTCCTGAGGTCCCATATTCTGACAAGCACTGTTCTCATGTTTTGTGCTGTGTGTTTGAGAGCAGAGCATTACTCTATATTGAATGGAAGCAGAAATATAGTCCTCTTATAGGATGTAAACAGGGTGGACTATGTTTATCAATGCAGGACTCACAGGGTCCTTCTTATTAGCTGTCAATCCCCCGTCCCTGCCACAAAAATCCCCATAATGAACTATTCCATGTAGCTGTGTGCTCTTTCCCTTCCTTTTAAAAATGTGCTGTCCAACAAGCTGAGAGCTGCATATTTATTCATACTCACTAAGCATCTAGTAGACTCCTTACTCTCTTTGAGGCTTGTGAAATAAAATTCAGGGATATGGGTCCTGTCTTTGGCTGACCATGATGTGGTCATTGACCAGAAATTCTTCCAAGAGGACTCAAGAACCAGGCTTTTTCATGTGGTCCATCAATTGTTGTCTTCTAAAGAGTTTTTTAAAAGATTTATTTTACTTTATGTTCATGAAGATTTTGCCTACATGCATATATATGTACTTTGCTCATGTCTGTTGGATCCCCCTAAATTGGGGTTATGGATGGTTATGAGGTACCATGTTTGTGCTAGAAATTGAACCCAGGACCTCTGCAAGAGCAACAAGTGCTCTGCTCTTAACCACAGAGCCATCACTCCAGCCCCATGAATTGTCTTCTTGATAGGAAGAGTTGTCTTCTTGTCTACATTTTAGTAGAGGCTTATGCATGAGGATGAAAGAGGTTATTTGAGTTCTCTGTTGGACAGTGCCTAGCAAATAGTAGATACTCAACAAATGTATTGCTAAAATGAATGAATAAAGCAATCACATCATTGATCATTTGAGACCATATTTTCTGCTTGTATGACATGAAAGGATGTGAAAAAAACATTTACTGCTGTGTTACATGAACGGATGTGAAAATACTGCCATCTCATGTGCAAAGCAGTTCAACTGGAGTCATGGTTCGCACTCCTGCTGTGCTCTGAGCACCGTGCTGGCCAGTGGGGCAGTGGCAATGAGTAGTGTAGAGGTCTTTGGGGCTGTGCAGAACATCGGCTGCCTCAAAAGCACTTCAGAGCGAAGTGAACATTGTCTCACAAGCTGATGGAGAGCTTCCAGCAGGAGGTGCTGTCTAACCTGCAGTCTGAACACAGGGCATTTGGTGAAGGGGCACAGTTTAAGGGACACCCTTTTTGTAATGTCCCAGCTTCAGCTTGGGAGCATAAATATTTACTTGTCTCCTTCTGTTCTGGCTAATAGCTATTGTGTAAGACAGACTGAACTGAAAAGGTGAAATGGCCTCCCCATCATTGTAGAGTGCCATATCGTCATGGTACCTGGGTAGAATCAAAAGGACTGGAATATGGTTTCCTAGGATTCCTGCAAGTCCATTTTCAGAGGGTCCGAGCAGAGGGCTGAGGTTTGCACAAGTGCTTGTTTAATTCAGTTGAGGACATAAACTCTGAGAGGTTGCAAGGAGAGAGAATCTGCTGACTCTACTCTCAGCCAGGGCTGCCAGCCGGTGCTCATCTTTCTCCAGTTGGTACGGCTCTACAACAAAGAAGGGCTTCATTTCAGCAGAGCGTCAGGCTGCATGCGTGCTGAGCAAGAGGGTGGCAGAGAGGTGCTACAGTAATACAGAACGTTCATTGAAATGCCAAGTGTCACCAGTTTGGCATTTAATTATCTGACTTGCTGGCAGTTGGAAGTAGAGAAGCAAGGTGGGGAGGGGAGCGATTGGGAGGGAGGCAAGCAGGAGGAGGAGGAGGCAGTGGCAGCAGCAGAGGTGGGGGGGGGTGAGGAGTCGAGAGTAGAACTCAACTGTGTTCTGATGAAGACACATGAGCTACAGTACTTTCTCAACACATCTTTAAGAAATACTGACCTATGTAAAGTATAGTTAGCTGTGCTTTCTGAAAAGAAATCTCCATTGTGGTGTCTTCTGATTTTAAAGAATTGTCTTTTCGTGCATGCTGAGAAACAGCAGGGAACATCACCTTGGGTTTGTGTGTAGGGTGGGCTGCACTGTCAGAACCATCTAAACTCAACGCTAGATCACATGGGAAGGAAACTCAGACAATACTAATGCTGTGAATCTCTATCAGATTGGAATCAGAACTGTCCAATGGCTCTTGGGGATCTATCTCATGGGGATGAAGAGATGTGGTCTCTAGAGGTTGACGCAAGGAATAGAATTCTAGCTTGGCCACTTACCTGTCGCTTGCTGACTGGCATACCAGTTCTTCTGACACGCCCTTCCTACCAGTAGCTTTTGTTGCTTGGGGAATTAGGCTGACTTAAAGTCACTTTATTGCTTAATATACATGAGACCCAGGCTACAATCACAAGAACAGGGCGGGGTGGGGGGAGTCGAAGGGGTAGGAAGCCACTGTGTTTTGTGTCCAGCAAAAAGCTATATATATGAGGGTTATATTTCCAAATCTCATTGTTTAAAGCAGCAGGCCCCTTTTATTAAATAACATATTATTTAGAAGATTAATGAAACCAATAGGAACAATTCAGCCATTTGAGCAGAGACTGGCCTGACCTAACTCTAGATGCCAACCAAATTCTTCCTATGTTGGGGAGACCTCCTGAGACGCCTCATGCCCATCCACTCTTGCTCTGCCTCCACAGCCATTACCATTGTCCACCACAGTGTATGTTGTCATGTTCAGCCACTGGCCTGCTCTTTCCCACTGGAATGCTTGCCACAGCAGAGTGAGAAACAATCTGTGGTGTCCTGTGCTACATCCCATGTGTTGTCAACAAGATCATCCAGCAGTTTTCAAAGTAGGTGGTCAGTTTGAGGAAGATTGAAATTATGTGGCTTTGGGGGAAATGGCTGGAACTGGAGATGATTGTGTTAAATCAGCTAGTCTCCCAAAGACAAGTATCTCATGCTTTTCTCTCTTCCGTGGAGGAGGACGTGGAAGTAAATGGGTAGCTGTTAGGGATATAGAAGAGGAAAGGGATGAATGAGGAAAGGATAAAGAAGGGTGATAGAGGGGATACAATGATGAAAATACGTGCTATACATTATAATAATAAAATGTTTTACTTTGTACAGTTAGCTTACGCTAATTAAAAATAAAGTATTTACTTAATGATATCTTTGTTAATTAGTGGCACAGAAATAATAACTCTTAACTAATGGATCTGGGTCCTACTCCGACAGCCAGGTGTCAGGGAAAGAAGGTAACTAGGCATTCTTCAAACTGTGTGGTAAGTACATATTGTGCTGGGGAATCATGGAGTGTTGCGGGGAAACAAATGAAGTCCCAAGAGGTACTAGGGGGGTTTCTGGAGGAGATGCTCAGAGCACTTAGGGGCACATAGAGGGCAAGTTACTCCCCCAACGACAGGAAAAGTGGCAGAACTGGTATAGAAGGAGCATGTGGGCCTCGGTCTCCATTCTAGAACAGAGTAAGGGAGATGAAACTGGAGATTTGCAAAGTGCTGTTGGGTCCAGAGAGTGTTCACGGTGTTCTGCAAAGTACTGAAGAACATTACTAAGGAAGTGGAGATGAAACTGGAGATTTGCAAAGTTCTATGAAAGTGCTAGTAGAAGATTCCAGGTGTTCTGTCAGGATCACCAAGAGAAGATGGTTCTAAAATCGCATCCCATGTCCAGGCATTAAAACACTGGTTTGACATAAAGAAAACCTTTTCTCTTTAGACACATATACTTTGACCCAGGAGTTCCAACTTAGAATCTACCCTAAGATGGTGTACTATAATAGTAAGATTGAATATATGTATGTATACAGTATATGATATATTAACATATTTACATGTAAAGGTATTACAAAATAATTTGAGACTACCTAAATATCCATCTAGTGTTAAATGAGTAAATAATTTATGAATTATCCATACAATGAATTATTACTAAGTTGTTATGATGGCTCTGAAATACATTCATTTATATGAGATTATAATGACCACAGATCATCAAATGCCGAATCTTTGCACAGCTCCAGGGATTGCCATGACTTTGGCAACAAGGAAACAGAAAATGCAGACACAGAGACATATAGAAAAGCTGGGATTGTGTGGACTGGGCTGTCTGATGGAGAGTGGCAGCAGCCAGGAAGCCCAGTGTATCTGTTACGTACAGGTATTGTTGCACACAGCTTAACAAGGGGGCAGGTTTAACTAATCTGGGTAGGAGCAATCTTTGTAGGGTATCATTCTTCAAGACATGAACATCCAGAAAGATAAGATAGAGATTTTCTGCACACAGTGTCAATATTCACACTGGCTAGGAGGGAAGGCCTTGCTCTTCCCCATGGGGCTGAGGCATTGGGTTCCTTGACTTAGCTGTGCCCATGGCAAACAATACACATGTACTCAGGATATCATCCACTCTGGGCCTCTCCTCTGCTCCCCACAATTAAGCAAATATCATATTCATATATATATATCTTATTATATATGTGTGTGTGGTATATAACACACACACACACACACACACACACATATAGTATTTATTTAACTCTTAAAGAAAAATATAGTCCTACACTCCTTGTGATTGTCCTACTCTGCTGTCCTGATAAATGTGGATGGGAGACAGTTTTGGCTTTGTTTGACAATCATGCGCATGCTTGTGTAAACTTAGATAGTACAGCTCAGTCACATGACACCAGTGTCACATGCTGCTGGAGTATGCTGCACACTCTCTTTTTCATGTATGTTTTCATACCGGGTGATGGAAACGAGCGAGCACTTTGTTCATGCAGTGCAAGTGCTCCACCCCTGAGCTGCCTTTCCAACCCTCAACATTTTATGTTACGTAATTAGAACAAGTACACACCAAGACAGTGGTAAAATTAGAGCCTTGTAAATACGCAGAGCAGCAACAGTTGTTTATCTTTGGGGTCACATATTAGGCACTGTACACAGTTGCACCTCTGTACTTTTAGGACCAGTGCCACAGTTGGTTTCTTTACACCAGCCATTCCAGAAATGTGAATGACTCATTGAGCATAGTGTTAACACTGGCCATGCTAAGGATTTTTTTTTTACAATCTTATGAAATCACCATCATATGTATAGTCATACAGCATTGACTGAACATCATCACCTGACACATAACTCTATGCACACTCATGGACTCACATATTTCCATCGAAGTACTGATTTATGAATATTCTTTTATGTAACCAGCAAGTTTCTATTCATGTTCAAAGAGTCAATGAAAATACAACAAAGCTCCCTTGCCTTGCCTTGCTTCGCTAAGACCTTCAGCCACTGCATTTCTTTACACCAAGGTTACTTCACACTTTCTGGAATACTCAGACTGAGACACAGTCACAGTAGCCTGTGAACTTCCGGGGGTGGGGGTAGGGCTCGAACCTTTCTCCCTCCTTGAAGCTTCTCTCCACTGTGAGCTCTTCATGAGAAAGCCCTGTTTGTCAGGACTCAACTGAGACCTCCATTTGTCTCTGAAGTTGAGATCCAAGGAGGGTGCACCCAGCGGCATCAACTAACTAGCCTCTTACTGTCATGAAATATTACTGTTTTACACTCACAAATAAAAGTTAGCAGAGTTTCATTGCTGCGCGGTGTGAAATTAGACCTCCTAACCAGCTGGATGCAACAGCCTGGTGTAGCAATAGTAGTGACTGTTAGTGTTCTTGGTTCAATTCAATTAGGAATATATTTTTCCCCCTCTTCCTTGGTGAAAGGGGTAGTCAAGATGAATGCCTTGCAAACTTCTGAAATACGTACTTGTATAAAAGAACTATTAAAGTCGAGTAACATCTCTATGATCTTTGAACTGAGCCGTCATTCTGCCATTATTGATGTAGCTGCTTTAAGCCGTCTAATTAAAATCAGAGTGACAGATTTGTTATTGAAAATCTGAAACCCAGCTCACATCCCGTGCAGCACATCTGAGCAGGGTATATATCTGCTGTTTTGATGGGCTCTCAAAATTACTAAGCTGTGCTGGGTGCCAAAAGGAATTCAATAAACCCTTTCTTTTCTTCCCGAGTAGGTCTCATTAGTCTCCTTAATAATAGCACTAGTGGATATCAACTTCACTTCTCCAAAATAAATTAACTGTGTCCATTAGGGTTGTAATTATAGCATCAGTTAGGAGTTTATTCTGCTACAAGGAGATAGCAGCCTGGTAGAGCCTAGGACTCTCCTCTTAGTTCCTATGTTTGAAACATGACTTCATGTGTAAGAAAGAGGGTCTGACATGGATGGGAACAAGTGATCCAGCCAGGGCGTTTGTCATCTCAACTGTGACAACCTCTCTCCCCACCTGGACTGCTGAGCATATGGTATCACAGGGTGTGAGTTGGGCAGCTAGTGAGAGCTGGTCACCAGCTAACAGCCCAGCCCGCAGTTCAGAGCCTACCAAACAACTCCTAAGCTCTGAGTAGGAGAACACGACAGAAGGCTGCATTATCTGAAAATTTAGCTAATTTTTTTTCCTAACTAGCAGAAGCCATCTGTCGTGGTTATTCCGATCCGAGGGCTAAATTGAACGGAAAGCACACTGGGCAATTAAACAAGTTCTCTCAATATTTCCATACCTTTCTATCTTGTCAGGAGAGAATTGGTGGTTTTGGTTTTGCTTTTTTTTTTTTTTTTTTTCCAGATTACAGTTTTGTTTTTTGTTGATTTGTTTTTATTTTTCTGGAAAGTTTTTGTCCTCCATGCCATAGAGAAACTTTGTTATGTTTTTGGTACAAGAGAATGGAGTGAAATGTAATTAAAGGGGTATGTAGTATTTGGAGTTTATCCTGGAGAAGCTCTTACAGTTTGATCATGTAATTCTAATTTGTGGTGGAGTTAATCTCAGTGAATCTACAAGAGATGTCCACAGAGATAGAAGGGAAGGATTCAGCCGATCCCCTTCTTCCCCACATGTGCCAAAGACTCCACTGAACAGAAAGCAAACAAGCTGTGAGCCAGAGGACAGTCGCTCACAGCAAGCGTCTACCTCCCTTCCCCTCACACTAGTTGATTTTCCACTTCCTTTTCCAGTTGGGAAGGAAAGTTTATTTTGTGACTTATGGTATCATGTGGAGTAGTACAACTTTTGAGACTCAGGCTTCTGGGTTCATACCATGTTTGATAAGGTATTTCTAGAATTGAAATACATGGGGTGGGTAACCTCCTGCACCTCCCATCTCTTAACTTCATTATTCAAGGCGAAAAAAAAAAAATCCTGTGTTTCTGGGAAGGCGACCGAGTGTCATTTCCCGTTAAATAGTATGAAACATATGGGGGCAGGATTGCATTCGTCACAGATTGTCAAAATATTTTTTAAGGAACCCAAATCTTCTAGGGATGCTTCCAAATGTGCCTGCTTTCCCTGAGCAGTGAACAGCATGACCTTTACATTAGCAGATATATTTATAAATACACATATGGCCTGTCAAGACCTGATTGGCTACTGAGCTGAGGAGGTAGCAACAGCATTATGGTGTTTCACCTATGTCGAGTTTAATATATATATATATATATATACATATATATATATGTATATATATATGCGTATATAATAACTAATTTACCTTAGCAGTTTTCACTTACAGGAACCTAATATAGCTATGTGTGGTTGACAGGTGTAATTTTTTAATGAGGGCTGTGCAAGTGGTTTTAAATATGATTTTTTGGGGCAGTGGGGCCTTTAAATATGAAGAGAGCTTTATTTTTTTTCCCTTGTAAATCTATGTGATTATTCAAGATAGACAATAACCAGTGACATTTAAAAAAAAAACAACTTTAAACATTGTAGATTATAGTCTGTTTTAGGCATCATATTGGAGAGATTAAGAAATAGTCACTTGTGAAATGCTTTGAGCTTCTCAGAGAAAGGGAGAGAGGCAGACAGAGAAAAGGAAACAAAGAAAGAGACAGACTATATAAACAAAGCCAAATACCCTACCCAGAAGTGGTCAAGGCTTTAGAAAGTACCAGAAGTTAGGTTCCAGAAAATCAAGTTACCTCCCCCCCCCCCCAAAGGTTTCCCCCAGAGAGCAATACAGGCTCTGTAGAGTTAGGTCCCAGCATCAGCGTAAGGAATTTTGATTAGATGATACAGAATTTTTCAGTTGTTTGAACTCGTATGCCCCAATCCTTTGGGCATGAGCAGCCCAAGCCTCAGTCCTCTTGCCTGCCTCTGTGCCCGCTGGGGCTCTTATTTGCTGTGTTCCATCCTCTGCTTCCCCGTCGAGTGTCTCCTTGGCTGCCCCTTCAGTGTGGGCTTATCTTTATCAGCCCAGAAGGTTTTTATAGAGCTGGACTCACCAAGGTTTGTGTTACAAAAAAGAGAGAGCTAGTCTTCTGTATTCACAATATAAGATTATAATATTTAATGCCCCTTTTCAAAATACTCTGCAGCCCCAGGACTTCCTAATCTCTCAAGCCCCACAGAGAATTTCTGATTCTGGAAGCTTCTCTCCCCCCTCATTCGTCGTCCACATTCCCTGCACATCCTCCCCTGCACAATCTGATTTTCCAGCCTCTTCGCCTCTCCCATCCCTGTTCGGTCTTCATTTTAATGTCAACCTTTCTGGAGCTCATTGGATCCTGACTGTTTATCCCCTTTTCTCTAGTTGATGACACTAAAGGACATTGCCATATCCTCTGAAAAAGTGACATTGCCTGAGCTAAGGACAGGCCTTTGTATTTCGGTTCATTTCTTTTTCAGCTTCCCAGAGATAGTGCAGTCCTTTATCTTTAACATTTTCTAGGCATGCACATGCACACACGCACACGCACACGCACACCCCCCCCATACGAGGGCTATTCTTTTACACTGTTAATAGTTTCACTGTAACATCTCCATGTCACTGCCTTTGCCTTCTTTGTTTGTGCATGATTGGCTTTTCTGAGTGTGCAAAGGATATTGATAGACTTAGAAACTAGCCCAGTCACCTGTATGTGCTTATAGGATGTAGTTTATTAACTGCATTAAAATTACTAAGCAGCTAAGATCTTATATAGGATGGAGATGCTTTGTAGACCCTAGTTCTTTATGTGTACGGATGAGGGACTCTAGCAGCTTATATTCAAATAGGGACATCCTCCAACTGTTACCTGGGCCACAGAGAGTGGTTCTGTACCCAGAGTTTAAGTAGAAGAGATGAAGAAACACCATAGGAAACCATACCCCCTTCACATTCATTGAATTTGTCCTTTTCCATAGAATCCATTGACTAATTTATTGAAATCCAATTCCTGACCTGCCAATGTATGTAATTCATAAAAATTTCATGTTGGGAAAGGGAAAAAAAGGTGTAAATCCAGAACTTCTACTCTGTTTTCATGTGTGGCAGGGAAGGTCTTGAAGAGCTTTACACATCTCACTTGCAAAATAAAGTAGAAATGAGTGAGAATTTGTACCATATGTCCACTTATTTTTTTTGCACTTACAGGAATCAAGTGATTTGAGCTCATAAATGGTTGATTGTGAGAGAATTTCCCTTTCAGTAATTTCATAGAGATCTGTGAGGTTTATGATAGGCTATAATAAAAATCATGTTTAGTTTCCAGTGACACAGTTAGGTAGTAACTATGTTTACAAAAATAAAATACTGAAAATTTCCTATCTTCCTATTCTTACTTATGTGACTTGAAATGGTGTATAGTTTTCAGACTCACCCTCTATACCCGTCTTTTTTTTTTTTTAAAGAGTTCGGCCCCTGACTTGTCACATCAGTCAGAGGCAGGAAGCAGTTAGTGTTTTCCTATGGATAGGAGGGTCGGAGTTCAGCCACCAAGTTTCTTCCCTTGGAGAAGAATAATGTAGCATGAATCCTAATTGGTCCTAATCAAAACTGGGAGTGAGACACCGGGCAAATGCTGAAAGATCAGAGAGACAAGGAACAAGCCACAGCCACCACTCACCTCACCAACTCCTCAGCCGAAAGGACTGAGCTCCTGTCTCCACCAGGCTTATGTTACATTCTCCGCCCAGCCATATCACTTCCTGTCTCTACCTCCCTAGTGCTGGGATTAAAGGTGTTGAGATCCCAAGTGCTGGGATTAAAGGTGTGTGCCACCACTGCCTGGCCTCTATGATTAACTAGTGGCTTGCTTTGCCCTCTGATCTTCAGGCAAGCTTTATTTGTTAGAGCATACACAAAATATCGCCACAGAATAGTATTAGTTACCATGCCATGGTGTCATATTCTGATAGTGGTGGGCACCATAAACTCCTTTCTCCCTCACCCCTCTATTTCAGACCTTTTTTTTTTAAAAAAAAAAAAGAATTATTATTATTCTACTTTGAAGACGAGAGTCATGTAGCAAGACGAATTCATGCATTTTGCACCTTGGAACCAACTTTGAGACTCACAGTTAGTTTGGGGGAATATTTGTGTGTTATCCCATTCCCAGTGCCCCCAGTGGCCAGCCTCTTAGAAGACACTCAACTTGGCAAGGAACAGACTGAAGTGTGTTGTCTGGGCTGAGATCTTCTGCCATTGAGGTGACTTCTATTTCTGCTTCCACAAACATCCCACTGCTCCACATTGTGAGAAGGCTTTTGGCCCTCAGCGCAGAGCACTGCTGGTGGGTGGGGACTGTCCTTTGTAACAAAGGATGCCTAGCATCTTGCCTGCCCAGTGCCTGTTCAGTGGTTGTAGTTCTACCTCCAGTACACAGTCATGCTCAGTTGTGACAATTAAAAATGTCTCCAGACACTGGTGAAGTCTCCTGGTGGGGGGCGGAGCAGGGTCACCTTGGTTTGGAGTCATTGCTGAAATACTGATGCAAACTGATGCTCTCTTATCTCAGAATGTTACAAGGAGTAACTATGTTGAATTCTTGGGTTGAAAATAAGTTCTCCCCAGATCATAGATTTGCTTGCCTAAATGAAATAGAACAAAAAAAAAAAAAAGATTATATTTTGGAATGTATGCCACATAGAGGTTTTTTTTTTTTTTTTTTTTTTTGGTCAAAAAAGAATCAATTATCTTCTCACAATATAGAGCCGTTAAGATTAAATTACCTTGGCATTTTTCTTTCTAGCATTAGAACGCGCTCTTTATGAGCATTTTAATCCTAATCCTCACCAGCACTGGGGAAACAGCAAGGGTCTTGTCTGCTCTTCTCCTGAGGAAATGTCTGAGTTAAACAGAAAGACGTATGCCTGGTGGCAGGGGACGTAGGATTGTGTAGCCCTGAAAACCACCTGTAATCATTGTTTTCCAATTACCTTCTTGCCAGCCTTTTGCATTTAGGCAGAGATGAAAAACTGAAACAAAATTTCCGACTTCCTGATTCTGTGTGAATGCTGGGCATATTATTCATTTGCAATACAAAGCAGTTGTGTAATTCCAAATGAGATATTCTGTCTGCGGTGGCTAGCATTTACCCATCAAGGTACCGAATTATCTCTGAATCTATTTGAAGTTCATTACCCAGCTTCCTTAACTGAAAATACACTGTGAAAATGCACCTTTTTAGTTTTATTCAATTCCTGGGCAGTGGGGCTGAATTTCCTAAATTTCCAGCTGACTCTGAATTTAACCATTTGGGATCCTAGCGAGGCTGGCCTGGGATTCAGAAACAAGAGACCCAGATTATTTTTATTTTTACATTTAATATTTTTGTGACAAGGCTTCACTATGTAGCTCTCGCTGGCCTGGAACTCACAGAGATTGATCTGCTTCTGCCTCCCAAGTGCTTGGGATTAAATGCACACACCAAATACTGAGAAAACTGAGTGCTTCAGTCCTCTGTCTTACTGAGAACAGTAACTTTCTAGAAGGATCTAATAATTGTTCTTGGCTTTTGGAAAACCACAGTACAGGAAAAGTGGTCATTGATTATCAGGTACAGTGTTACTATGGTCCTGAGACTTCTGCTTCTCAAGAATTGGTCCTGACTCCTGTCCATCATTTGATGAAGTCAGTAAAGTGTTGTGTGTGTTTTTGGTGTAGGATGAGAAGATGATGTCCCATGGGTTAGAGACACTTGAGTTTCAGACCTTGCCCCTAGGGTCCTCCTTCCCTGGAGATTCTGCCCTCCAGATGCAAGCAGCAACTTTGCAAGCTCACCTTTGAGCTTGTACAGTACTAACTAGATGTGAATTCTAAGCACCCCTCTTGTTCAGGGTGAGAAAGAGATGGCTGTCTCAACCCGAATCTTCACTTTGTGCTGACACATTAATCATCTGTTTTACCCTCTCTGAGCATCGAGTCTCCCTGTCAAGTTTGCCAGATCGTGTGCATTTCATTACACAGCATCTTGATGACAAAGGAAATCTAGGGGTGAAAGGGAACCTAGAGATGACTCAAAGGTTTGGCTTCCTTCCTGTGACTCAAGCATGGAAGAGTCATTGCTCCTGAATGTCACCCTGTGACACAGTGGAGAGGCAGCCAGGCCTGTGGATGGAGCCGAACACTTTTTCCAAGGGATGGTTTGCCTCTAGACTCTGTGGAGTTATGTTTAAATTTGTTCTCTTGTTCATATTTAAATTTCATCCAGACAGCCCAGTCTGAACCTCCATGGATGGAATAACTATCTAAATACACCAAATATAATTGCTCATTCAGACTTTCTCCCCTGGAACTAAAGGTTGAATTTCTTTTAGAACTAATGATGAAACATTTCAGTTTCTTGATCTGTCCTGGTTACCAATGCATCTCCAATTTGCAATAATTAACTGAGTTGCCCTCTATCATTTGTCTGATTTCCTGGATTTTAATGCTTATGTGAAAAGATTTATTTTCAAAGGAATAATGTTGAAATGGAAAAGAATGACAGAACTTTGTAAAGCAGAAAAAACTTAGTGAAGAAAAGTAGAGTGACAGAACCTTATTGAGCTTTCAAATGCCATTTGCATATTTTAATCCAACACCTTTCCAGTCTACTTTTGGCTAAGGATGACTGAAGGTGGCCTATCAGATACATATTTTTGTATGTGCGATTATTTGATGATATCAAATATGCAATCTCCTTTTTAAAAACATCCTTTTTTGTTTTGCTAATAGATTCTGTTTTATTTAAAGTACATTGGGTCATGAGACAGCACTGTTGGACCTACCCTACCAGCATGTGACTCTACACAGGTACCATATCTCACTGCCCCATTCAGGTAGAAGAAGTTGGAAGCCAATAAAAGAGGGCCTTCATTCTGAGCTTTCTGCAGTTCCTGCTCCATTACAGTCTTATCGCTGAGGTCCTCATCGCCTTGCTAGGCAGAAGTGGATTTGAAAGCCAATTTCAAGACCTCTTAAGTTATAACCCAGACAGCCTAAGAATCCAACTCATATTTTAGGATGCACGAATTTAGATTTATGGTGAGGAGGCAGGGATAATGAAGATAATCTGAGTTAATGGAAAGTGGAAAATACAACTACAGTTTTAAAAGATACAATTTATGGAGTTTTTTTTTCTCAAACAGCCAAGGAATATTTGCTTACCACAATATACAAAGTGTTTTCCTCACCACCTGCCCCCATTCAAATCTCACTTAACATAGCAAGTGTTAAGAGTTCTGTGGATGCTATCTGTACATTCTTTGTGGTTGTAGACACATGTAAGCATACACACAGAGAAGACTTTGCTGCAGAAGTTAGAATCAGACTACTCATATTTCTCACCACATTGTTTTACTCTTTTGCAGAATAGCATGTATAGCTTTTTCTGTCAGTTCATGTAGCTCTAACATACCCTCCTTTTTTGGGGGGGGTAAGTTTTTTTGATCTTTCCACGAAAGAGTATTTTATTTACGCCATTTCTACCCTCCTCTCTCCCATCTCTGACTCTTCCTATTGCCTGTTTCCAGCCTGCCATCATGTCTTAAATTCATTACATATATATAATAACACACACACATATATGCATATATACCTATAATATGACTTACTGAGTCCATTTAGTGTTGCTCCCATGTTAATGTGCTCAGGGCTGACCACTTGGGGGCTGGACAACTTATCAGAAGCCTCGTCCCTGGGGAAGACAGATTCTCTTTCTTAGCAGCCATTGATTGCCTGTAGCTCTTCATCCAGGGGTGGGCCTTGTGAGATTACCCACCTCCATGTTGGAATGTCAACTGTTGTTACTGTTGTGTGAGTCTTGGGTAAGCAAACATACTGCTGAGATTTCATGGGTGTGCTTGAAGACACTGCCTTAACCGCAGACTTCCCGATTCTCTGGTTGTTTCATCTCTCTACCTTCTCTTCCTCCACGTCTCCTGAGACTCAGGTATATGGGTTGTACTGTGGCTTTATCAGTTGGGGTTGGTCACCACCCAGTCAGTTGTTTTCTGTACCTTGACCAGTTACGAATTTCTGTGATTGTCTCTGCTGCTGCAAAAAGCAGCTTCTTTGATGAGGGATGAGAGCTGCATTTACTCTGTGTCATAAGCATGAATATTTAGAACTCAGTTAGTAGCAGCCACTGGTAAGTTCATTGAATTCTCTCCTGTTGAGCTGGCATTAATTAATTAGAAAGCTGGTGGTTAACCCAAGGTGTAAATGTCACTATTGCACCCTTTCAGATAGCTCATTCTTATGGTTCATAGGCTTTCTAGCTGGGCGGGACTGTGTGTTGCTTTTCTCCCTAGGCAGCTGGGTTAGCACCTTGGTATACTATGAGAACTAGACGTTAGGGAGGAGGCTTCCAGCCAGTACCAGCTCAATGCCTGTAGGTCTTGTGTCTGAAGTTCACGATGTCCTCAGCAAAAGGGTCTTGCCTTCACTTACCTTCAGGTTCTGAGAAGCAACCAAGAGCAACAGCCTATATGGTTTGGGGAGTCTCTCGAACTCCCCTGACCAACAGCTTGAAGCAAGGTTTACCATGCCTGCTGGTACTGGAGTTTTTATTAGTCTGTGGCTCTTGGAGGCTAAGGATGTTTGAAAGCAACATAGGAAAATATATATGATTGTTGTGTGTGTGTGTGTGTGTGTGTGTGTGTGTATGTATGTGTGTGTATACATACATATACATGAAGTAATGGCACATATGGTGAAAATGCTTCTATTACATTCTCCTTAATAACTGCATTCCAACCTGCAGTACCGAAGATTGAGACATGGCTCCGGTTTGTGCCTTTATCACAAATGAAACAGTAAACATGCAGTGTAGTTTTCTTAAATACTAACGTTGAAGTGTCAGTGGAGTGTAGACATGTTACAGAGTAATAGCTTTAAAGAAACATTTTCAAGTGTATGTATCACAAGTGTAAGGGAGCTAGCTGCATTCTCACCCAGGACTGTTCTAATCATTATTAAACACTAAGAACTGCAGGGCGATATTTCAGTCTCGTACTTGATCAAGTAGTACTCCAAATGTCAGGGTTTTTTATTTTATTTTGGGGGTTTTTTTGGTTCGGTGTGGTGTGGTTTGGTTTGGTTTGAGTGTTGTCCCCTGCCCCCCAACAAAAAGGGTAGCTCAGAGGTGTCACAAGTTGAAGAGAAGCAAAGACTTACTGTAAACAAGCACAGGAGCTCTCACTGGGGTGATAACAGTGTTCTAAACTGAATCAGGATGAGGGTTGCACACCTCAGTAAATGTTTCACTTTTCAGTCAGATGGATTTTACAGTATAGAAATCACACCATACCCATGTTGCCTAGACTGGTAAAATTTTGAAGCAGTTCGTGTGACATTTTTTTTTATATCGTCAATTAGCATCATCTGCGAAAAAGCTTTGCTTTGGTGAAGTCAGTTTCAGCCCACCAACACCTGTTTGATTTATTACAGTCTTAGAATTCTTGGAATTTGCTCAATAAATATTTTCTGGATTTAATTTTCTAAGACTTTCTTGGCTCCTGCCAATTACAACAGTCATTTCTCAGAGTGCTGCAAGGAAGCCATTACCTTGCGGCAGTAGTGACGGAGTCTGCCGACCCTGTTTGGTTGTTCTTTGACTAACAACGCACTCAGTGTGTTCTGGGTTGTGTTCTGTTTGTTGTAGACAGATCAGCATCCTGGGAAAGGGAAGATTCCTGCCCTCTTTGCGCTTGTTTTTAGCTTCAAGTCTAAGGAATAAGATAGGAGTTTTATTTCATCACTGTCTGAGTTAGCATTGGTTGTCGGCTGACACACCTGACAAGAAATTTCAGTTATTAAAGTGTGTCCAACTAGATGGGCTTGTGGGCATGTCTGTGGGGCCATTCCTTGATAATTGATAGAGGAGTGTCCAGCCAACTGTGGACCTTACCATATCTAGTCAGGTTGTCCCGGGCAGCTGACCTTGAACCGGGAAGTAAGCCAAGACACATCTTTTCTTTACAGTCTGTGCTCCGGGTTTCTGCTTGGATCCCTGCCCTGGTTTTCCTCCATGATGGACTGTGACCTAGAGGATGCAAGAAATCTTTAACTCCAGTTTGGTGCTGGTGACTGGCTATTTTATCCTATAAACAGAAAGCAAACTACAGCAATGGGATTTTCTGTTAAAATACAAATGCTTATTCGGGAGGATTGGGTTCCGGTGATGCTGATGCTCTACGCATTGAGGAATTTGACCCCGTTATGAACCAGTGGATCATGGCAGCCACAGGGTTGTAACACAAAATGTTCACATAGTCAGTGGTCATAATCACACAACCACTGATAAAATTAAGATGTTTTTCATACATTTTGTATTTCCTAACTTCCTCCATTTCCTGGGATCTAAAAGACCAGTACAGATGGAGAAGCAGGGCTCAGTACCAGGAGCGCTTGAACATCACCTTGTCTGTCTGGGTGAGAGACAGACATGCTTCCCAGGCTGAGACTAGGAGCATGGCATGTTTGGAAGAAACATTTCCTGGTTGCCCTTCCTGACTCTCCTTCTCTATTCACACATTCACTTCAGAGAATAGAAAGTCAAATTTTCTGCAAATTCTAACACATTTCCCTTGTTCTGATGATTAAGACATGGGATGTGATTCAGAGAACTTGGTGGATTCTAGCATTATCAGTGAAGAGGCAGGACAAAGCCAGCTAATACCTTTTTTTTTTTTTTTTTTTTTTTTGGCATGCCTCTTGAAAACACAATAGAAACCTCAATGCAGGGTTATTATTTTTATTGGCAAGTGTGAAACTTGTGGCCCTGGGAGTATTTTGTTTTGTTGATGGGGGGAGGGGTCCACTGCGACATAGTTGTTCATTAGCAGAGCTGTACGAGGAATTATTTCTGTTTGACTTCAGGGAGGCAGCACGACTCTAACTCTGTGCCTGGAAGGCTATGTTTTTATTCAGTGGGACTTTTCCAGGTGACTTTATTGTTTACAACATTAAACTCAAAGCACTATAGTGTCCTGAGGAAGTACCGTCTCACCTCCCAGCCTCCTGGACACTGAAATACTGGGGTTTTGACATTGTCTATTCTAAGTCATTTTGCCCGATAACTTTTGCGATGACAGCCTACGAAGTGAGTTCCTTCCTCACTCTTGTTCTTCTCAGACATTCCAGCATGAGCAGTGAGGTCTGTTCCTGACCCAGGAAGGATTAGCAGTACAGATGTGTCATCTGGGGAGAGTACTTGAACCTTGTGACATGCCTGATAATATTTTTGGCTACTCATTTCAGGACATCCCACTTAATTACATGTAGTAACTAAAGTACAGAGTGCTTGATTGAATTCCTGCAAAATTAGAAAAAGAAAATTGGAGGTAATAAGTAGAATTCTCTTCATATGTTACCTCTTTTTTGGTGTGTGTATATGGGGGGGGTGGCGAGTTCTTGACCTTTTGTCAAATTCAGCGCAAAGAAAATGTAATTAATGCAAGCGTGTTTTGTATGCCCAGTAATGGATTTTTCCATTGAAACATAACCTTTATAAGATGCTTCCGTTATTACTAGCTGTCAGGTGAAAATTAAACGAGCTCATTCTGAGCTTCAGATTTATCTTTCTGTCTACAAAAGGCTATGTGAGAGACTGAGGAGATATATAGCATTTACTGATGATTTCCTAAATTAGTACCATCAATCTATGGTAAATATAATACATCCTCTCCTTAGAGCTAATGGTGGGCTAGCCCAGATCGTTTGCCTCCGAGCACTCCCTGTGTGTCTACTTGGAAAGTATATCCAACTGCCAGGAACTTCTTCCCTCTAATGGGCTTATGTAGTTGTTCATTTAAAACATGCCTGACAGTCTGAAGCAACCCAGGCACCATCACGGATTGAAGAAAGCTTCCAATTTATTGACGGGATGAAGCGCCCCTTTTGTAGCAGCTCCCTGGCAATCCTATTCAGAAATAAAACTGCAAACTGACTTAAGGGACATGGAAGGCCTTCCCTTGCACTGTCTACATAGGACTTGCCCTTTTTATACTTCATGTACTGGAAACCATTGTTTGTGGTTGTCCCAGTGAGTCCTGACCCAACTCCAGCTTCACAGTGAGATCATCAATTTCATTTGGTGAAGATATCCAACATGGCTTCCTCTGCATTCTTAGAGCTGAACAGCCTGGAGTTAACTTGCTAACTGTGCTAACTCTTAAGTGCCTGTGTGTGTTCAACCTTGAGTGGAGCAGGAAGCTGTCATAGTTCAGCTATTAATATTCCTCCTATCTGGTCTCAGGGTTGGGCTGGGGGCCTGAGCACAGATCTGACCTGACTCCTGCAGTGTCACTGACAGCTTGGAGATGGGAACCCTCTTGGCTAAGTACCCAGACATCTTCAGCTTTCTCTGATCACTCAGACTTCACAGGGCTACAGAATTTGACCCCATGTGGGAACAAGTAACCACCCCCCCACACACACACAGTAGCAGAGATGCCCTGGGATGGTAGTCCTCTTCTCATACCCCAGCATTCATTCCCTGTAAGTTGTTTTTTGCTGAGCTCTGGAAGTACAGATGTGTGAACATGTCAAATTAATGAAAAACAAAGTCAGACATTCCAGAACCTGCAAAAAGAGTTCAATTCCAGAAATGAGCAAAAGTTTGGGAAGAGCCTTTTTTTTTTTTTTTTTTTGCTTGTGAGGTTTATTCATCCTCCATAGACACAAAAATAAGTCTTTCAAAGAACATGCATATTTGAGGCTCTTGGCAGCGTGCTGTCTCTGGCAACTTCTCCTTATTTATACCACGTAATTATACTTGCCTTTATATGTGTGTCCTTTTCATTATTGAGTCGAACATGGTCTTTTGTCAAGTTCCAGTTGTTGATTAGCACTGGCAACTGCGAAATGTGGCTTTTTAGCCATCAATGAATCTCTTTTTCCCCCTTCTTAAATTATAACAGATATTGTTGGACATTTGGGGGAGAAAACAACTTAAAATTCCCATCCAGATCTTGGCTGCCAGTTCAGGACGTTGTTCCTCTGTCCCTTGCCAAGATTTTTAGCTTTACCCCTCACTGCAAGTGCAGGGCTTGGGGGTGGGATCCCCACTGCCAGAGAGAAAACTAAGTGACATCATTAGAATTCAGCTGCATCTGTGACTCCAAGGGCGGCATGCTGACTTTCCCCTCACCCACCTCTGTCATCTCCCCTCTGGGCTGCCCCTCAGCTGTCCTGTAATCTCTTCTCAGATGAGAAGCAAGCTCAGAACAGCTCAGAGGCATAACATTAGTGGCCAACTATGAGCTTACAGATTTGTTTGTATAAATGTAAGTAAACAGCTGAAGACTGGGTCTTTCTAAAGCAATTCAAACCCTGTAGCCACTTACCCACCAACAGTGTTAATTTCCATTAGAGGACTGGAATCCTTTTAATAAGAAAAAAATTAAGATTGCTAGGGGAGAATCTAGTGAGGCATGAGGGCAGGTTTCCGTTCTTACCAAAAGTGATCATTGAATTGAATCTGTATTGCCACCAAGAAAATGAAGTTGGGGCCCAACACTTGAATGTTGGTTTCTGATATGTTTTAGAATAAAAAGATGAACATTATTTGATTAATGCCACTTTCTTCTTCCATGTTTCTATCCAGATGTCTTGGGAACATAATTCATTTTCTGATCAGAGCGAGTTTTATTAGTTCATATGTATCAAAGGGAACCCTGGACCCTGAAGAAGTTACTGCAACTTTTCATGATATCTGAATATCTGGCAGTCACTAAAGTCCTTGTAGTTTTGGAAGTCATAGTCCTGTTCTTTGCTTTGTCTGCTTATGCAGAGTTTTGTGTGCAGTCTCCTTAAAACTGCCAACTTGAGCAAATGGTGGGTAGCTCTGCTCAACATGGGCGAGCCCACAAAGGACGGCTTCAGAGTGGGACGCTGTTTCCTCAGAACAACGTTCCTTCTTCCCTTTGAATGTTGGCAACCTAGACCTTGGAATATTTTTGCATTTACAATCAAGAAACTTTCAAAGAATGTTATTCTGACTGGCTTATTAAGGACCCATGATTTATGGCATGTTTAATTCCACCTGACTTCCATTGGGTGGTTGCATGGAGAGATGGTGTAATATATTCAGATTCTGTCATAGTTGGAGAACAGCATATTTTTGTCACATATCAGGTTCAGTCCTGTATTCCAGGCATTTATTCATTTTACATGTTTATTTCTTTTGTAACAGCAAAATGATTAGTACATGGGCTTTGTGACCCATGTCATTTAAGGGATACTGTTTCCATGTCATTTTGGGGCAGAGGGCCACTATCAGCTATACAGCAAGAGCAGAACAGGTCCTGACAAGCCATTTACTTTCTTGAAATGCAAGAGTCTATTTAGGGTGATCCTTGTGTTGCTGTCAGAGCAATGGGGGTCAGCAGTTGTTGTGACAAATTAGTTTTGACAAGCTTAATGACCCCCAAAAAGAAAAGTCTGTGGCTCTGATAGCAACTGGGGAATAATTGGTAAGCACAGCCAAATGAGGAATGTGTTAAAATTTCCCAATTCTCTATGGCAGGCCAATTACAACATTCAGCAAAGGGATAGACGCTGCCATCCGCTTCTTTAGCCCTACAAAAGCATCAGCAGGCACTATTTCAATCAGTTGAATTTGGTTTGGCGGGACATCAGGACATTGAAAGAAACAACTGGATCTTTCAAACTATGTTCCTATGAAAAACTTGGACAAAGTACAAAATGACAGTTTCTGTGAGGCTCTGTGGACAGCGCCCAGCTCACTGTTGGCAAATTCCACTCTCATACATAGGCTAGTTTTACTTCATCTGCCCAGGGTGGTAAGTCCTAAAACCAAGTATACCTCATCAGAGTGTGTGGTAAATAAATGATTATCAATTACTAGTCCACCAAAACACAACATGTTCATTACTTTATTGTGGACTGACTAAGTGTCAGCCTCTTTGTGAATATCAGGCAGTAAGTGATGCCTGCCAGCACAAAGACTATTTCTAGTATGTAGATGTCAGCAGTGTGGGATTCCTCTGAAGACAGTGGTGGAAGGATCTGTCCCCTGCTACCTTCTTATTCTTTCAGATAGATGTCTTCATCTCATATATGCACAGTGTTACTTTTTTTCACATCATCTTCCCTCTGTGTGTGTCTCTAGAGCAATGGTTCTCACCCTTTCTACTGCTGTGACCCTTTAATATAGTTCCTCTTGTTGTGGTGACCCCCAACCATAAAATTATTTCATTGCTTCTTTATAAGTGTAATTTTGCTACTGTTATGAATCGTAATGTAAATATCTGACATGTGAACCCCAGAGGGGTTGTGAGCCACTGATTGCAAACCCTAGAGGGTCCAAATTCCATGACTCACCGGAAATATTGTATTAAGACCCATCCTAATGACCTTGGTTCAACTTAATGTCCTCTTTACAGACTCTGACTCCAAATAAAGTTATTGTGTGAAACCCTCGGCATGGGATTTAAAACCCTGAATTTGATAAGATCATAACTTGACTCATAGCAGCAGTCAAACTATCTTAAAGAAGGGCACCAGAGAATTCTTGGAAGGAGTACTTAGGGAGTGAAGACCTAAGGAAAAGAAATTCTGAAGAGAATGGGGGCAGCATGTTTGAGTTGGGAACAGCTGTGTAAACAATTCTTAGAGGGTGAGAATATTCTGTGTGAGAAAGAGCGAAGGTAAGACCAGATCATGTCAGTCTTGTTGGCAAACTGTGCAGAAGTACAAAGGATCCTTCAAGACCCCCAGTGGCATCTTGTGCAGCACCTTACATTCAATGGTTTTTCTTTCCCTATGAAGTCAAACACTTTCATGCTTTTGCTTAGAGGAAACAGCTACTCCATGGCATGTATTGGGTACATCCCATTGTTCTTGCCCATTAGGATCATAAGTAAAACAGATTTATATGATTGTAAACATTGCTGTGTCTAGATGGCCAAGTTAAGAGAGCGGCTAAGTTACTATATATGGCAGAATATACAGTGTAGATTATTGGTTGACAACTGATGTCCTAGGAGGGTCAAAGAGGAACTATGAGAAATTTCATCATGTACACAGACTGGTATCCAGTTTGAAATTTACTAATTGTATCTATAATAAGTTAAAACATTTCAGACCACAGGACACGCAGATGTGGAAGTAAAGCCGTATATAAATGTGTGTTGGAAGATGGAGGAGTTCACTGTACTACAGGAAGCCAGAGAAAACATTTTATTCAGAGGGGTTACATGTTCTGATTTTAATTCTAAAATTTTGCAATTCTAAATGTTGCAAGCTGCTGTAACAAAATATTTCAGGCTAAATGGCTCATAAAAAAACAGAGATGTGCATATTCCTCATCCTAAAGATTGGGGATATCAAGACCAAACTATCAGATTCAGTATCTGGTGAGGACTACTACCTGCCACTGCCTTCTTCCTGTGTCATTGTGGAGAAGGGGACAACTAGGTCTCTAGAACCCCTTTTATGAAGTCTACATCCAATCATGAGAGCAAAACTCTCTTGACCCCATAAACTTCTGAAGGTCCCCCCTAAAAACTCTACCACTTTGAGGAACAGGATTTCAGTGTAAGAATTTGAGAATGTGGCATGTATTTGGATCACAGCATAGGCCTTACTTACCCAGTGCCAGCTGACAACACAGCAGTTTACCAATCCAGAGAGGCTTGGCTGCAACCTCCTATGGCCCAGTGCAGACACTCATCACTAAAGCTTACTGTACTCTCTTGCAGCTTGTTCCCATGGTCTGTTTTCCAACCTCTAGACCTTGGCGGTTCTTACTTTTTCTTACTAGATTACTCTTAGCACCTGCCAGGCACACTGTGTTCCTATTTATACTTTGATACCCACTTCCAGAGTTACTTCTTATGTGGTATCATTCCAGAATTACACAGTCCTTTGTTTTATTTAACTACTTTGTATTGAGTTTCTTGGCATGCTTGCCTAGCTATATACTAGACAAGCTTTCTGAGGACAGGGACTCTATCCCCATTCATCTGCATTTGCTAAGATACTCAGCCCCCCCCCCCCCCCGCCTGCCCGCCAAAGCCTAACTCATGTTTGTTAAGTGAATGACTAAATGAAGTTTAAGACAAGATCTTGCACTCAAAAGAGAAGCCTGTTAAGAACTTTGGTGATTAAAGAGCAGAACAAGAAGAGTGAGAGGCTTTCAGACACATTAATCTCACTGCAATCCCAGCTCGCACTGTTTCTAGGCATCACTGGTTACCCTTCTTCAGTCTGCATGCCCTCTCTAGTAAGAGGAGCCTAAGTGACTGGTAACTTTGAAAAAAATAGCTTAGGAACTTTTATGAATATATCAGATTCCATGATCTGCCATATACTAGAGATTTAATAAAATGGCCCTTTCTCTTTCCCTGTTCTTCAAAATGCCTCCTTATCTACACTCAGGGTGGGCACATGAACATTCATGAAGAGTCTTAATCGAACAGTTGTTCACTCACTTCAGAGCTGGGCAATTGCATGGCAGAAATTTACCTCATAAGTATGTTTCCAGGGAGCTGAGAGGATGGGAGGCAATATTGTGACATTGTGGTGGAAGATCAGCAGTTGGGCTGATGGGAAGAATTCTGTTACCAGTCAGTGCTTCCTAAGGAGCTTTAGGATTCCCAACATTTGCTGCAGAGAATTGAGGTGCTGAAGGTCTGACTCATTAACTGCCATAATCTAATCCCTTTGTTTGGGACCTTTTCCCACACTCCCAAGAGGTTTCCTGATTTGCACCAAGTATTCCTTGCAGAACAATCTCGGAGTCTCACATCATCTACGAGATATATATATATATATATATATATATATATATATATATATATATATGTATCAAAAGAAAAAGCGTGAATTATTTCCCTGTGCTTCTGAGCTAGGTCTGGAATGAAAATTAAAGAATCTCACCAAAACGGTGCTCAGGGTTTTTTGTTTTGTTTTCCGGGTTCCTGGTATGCAGAAGATATGCAGACTACTAGCAATGTTTTAAATATTGCTTCTGTTTAAATCTGCTGTTCTGTAGTGCTGCTGCCAGGGCCAGGATCTAATTTTCAGTGTCAGCGCTGTCCTGGTGGTATATCCTTGGGGCTGCTTGTAAGTCTCTTGGTTGACTTGTCTGCAGTATGCAAATCCAGTCTCCTGGTTCATCTTGCAATTCCCTGTAGTTGGGTCTTTGTTCTCCTGCACACACTGCCTCTGTGCCTGCCTTATCCTCAATACCTCAAAAGCAACTCCTAAAATCTTCTTTTCAGTGCACTAATTTTAAAGGTGAAAGTAAAGACATTAATTGGCTACGCAGCCAAGCCGGGGAAGTGTTATTCAATCCAAATACATTGATTACTGCATAAACAAGAACAGGTTTAATGTGTAGGCAGTGTAAAATACTGAGAAAGGGCTCTAAGCCCACCACCTGGTGATTATTTTATCCTGTTTTTTTCATTTGAGACCCCTAGGCCACACCTTCAAAGAAGGAGCGGATACAGATAGGGGGCTGCTTTGAGCCACACTTTTTATTCCCGGGCGCTGTGGGAGGCAGAGAGCTGAGACACCGAGTCAAGATCTTCAGGGCCAGGCTCCCACTGCTCTGCCATGCTGGGAGTTGCAGGCAAGGTCTTGAGGACAAAGTTCTTCCATGCTTGCCAGGGAAGATGTGGGGCTTAATCAGCTCCCAACTGCAAGTATGTATGGTTCCGAGTGCTGCTGATATTCCTGAACACGGAGACTCAACCCGCTTCTTGGCAGGGAGCTCACATGTTTCAGTGATTGTCACAGGAGGAAAAGCCAAATAAAGACTGAATAGCCCAAGTCCCAGCTTGGGCCCTTGTCTAGTGGCCAGGGCTGTTCTGTAATAGAATTACTGTTTAGGAATTTTGAAGAGTTGGCTCAAGGCAGAAGATCCTTGGGTAATGAAGAGAGGGAAAAATATTAGTGAGCCTTGGGAGCAAGCCGGAAAAACGCTCTACGCAATGTCTTTGCGTTCACCCTAAAGCAAGGAGTCAAATCATGTGTAGTGTTAGTGAAGAATAGGCTGAGAACCCAGGGGATGTCTCCAAGCCCAAAGGCTTTCTGGGAACAGCCTTTATTTGACAGGCCAAAAATATTCTGCTTGAGGGCTGGTTTTCCACAGAATTAGACAAAGGGCCTCAAAGCCCGTTCATGGTGATCTGCAGGCTTCCAGCCAGGACGTTTCTGTTGATCTGGATACCATCTATAGTCTCAAATCCATGGTGCTTGCTTGTAACATTTTAATAGCCAGCCTGGATTTTTGGCAGACTTTTGTTTAGTTTATTTTTCTGTAAGCTTGAGACTTAAGGAATTGAAATTTGAGAGCATTACTGTGTCTTGGAACTTAGAATTTGAACTGTTGTTGGAGAGTTTTTTCTCTTCATCTTCTGCTCAGCCGGTACACTGAGGAGTGGAGTTTCACATTTATGAGTGACCACTGGGTGATGTAACTAGGAAACGTTGTTTACACAGATGACTTAAGCAGGTGGGCTGAGCAGTGTTTTAAAGCCCCTCTTTCTTCTGCTCCCTTTAACTGTATTTTCTTCTTTCTTTTCTCTGCTTTCCCTTCCTTCTCTCCCTTCTCCAGTCCCCTTTGATGATCCCCTCTCCTTTCTTCCCTCCTCAAATGGAAAGCATGTCCTTTGTGGGGAGAAATCTTCAGGGGTGGGTACCTGCCTGTGGTAAGGTCCTAGTCCCTTGCTCACATGGATATGCCTCACTCACCGCCCCCCCCCCCCCCCCCCCCCTTTCCCCCCTCCTCCCTTTAAAGGGAGCCTTCTCTCCGCTGAGTGTGGCAGCATCTTTCTTCTCCTAGGGTTACCCCCTTCCTCTGTGACTCTTGCCACAGTTAGATTTCTGCAGAGCTTAATATGTTACTTAATCACCAGGTGAATGCTCTGTTCTCAAATTATAATCTACTAATTATTTCTTCCCTGTGGCTTTTGGATCCCCAAATTCTGGGAGAGAAAACTCATCTGTCCTATTGGTACCCTTTTTTTTTTCCTGCTTGACTTTTCACAGCCTTATTGAGGTGAAGGAATCTATTCTCCAATCCTGGAAACATCTTGGATATTTCCTGCTCTTTAATCCGATGTCAACCCTGACTACTGTTTATAATCCCCTTTTCACAGGTATGATGCTTTCATATTGGTAAATATCATGGATTATTTCTCTGGGCTTCATGACAGCCTCTGAGGCAAGCCATTCTTGGTGCCAAAGGTAGCTTTTTGGGGCACCAGTCGCCTCCCTCCTGTCTTTGGAATCAAGGTTTAATTGTGTGTGTGTTTGTTTTTCTCGGTGCATAAGGACTCAGATGGAACTTGAACTCTCCCCCTCTTCCCTTCAGGACTAGAATGGTCTACAACCCTCCGTGTACAACCTGCTCAATAAGCTAAGCCAGAAGGCACGTGCTTTGGAGTGCAGTGACAGTGATTGCGGATGGGAGGAGGGCCTGGCTCTTTCTCAGCATCCTCCCTACCTGAGAGACATTTCCCCTAGTAGCATCCAGGCTCCCTTCTGGTGACAGACGCCGCTGCTCGCCTCAGCCCTGAGTGCTCTCTCTCTCTCTTCCCTTGCCGTTCATTCCCTCCAGTTCCTGATTTCTCTTGCTGTTGCAGAACTTGTGTGTGCCAGGTGGGTCCTTTGGGGCATTCACAGCTCTCCTTTATTTACTTGTTTTGCTCACTGGCTTATTCCCTGGGCACTGTTGTCTGAATTGTCATGAAGTTTGGACTCAATTCCAGATTGTCAAAGGCATGTTTTCAACTGAACAAACCCAAAGAGGGAGCACAGCTTCAACCCCCTTTCACTTTTATTCTCATTCCCCATCCCAGCAGGGAGGATGGGGAAAGAATTCATCCTCTAGGTCCTGAAAGAATTTCTAATATTCGTCCTTTCTCCATAAGTTACACAGCTTAATCCTTGCTTTCGACATTTTTCTTTCTTTCTTTCTTTTCTTCCCTTCAAATAAACTGGGCCTAATTGGAAAAAGCTGAGAGAGCTAAGCAGAAACGAATAGAAAACATTTACTGAGCTTGGAGGTGCATATTGAATGCTGCAGGAAATTTGCATATGGATTACTCGGTGGAAAAAAGCAGCACCGTTCTCAGCCCATTAGTTACTGTGATGGACTCCCACTGACTCCAGTCCAAGCACTTTGCCTTGTTTGCTCCAGCTGTTCTTTTCTGTAGTCATTTCTCTTTGGCCACAGGGCAGCTATTCTGCTGCTGCTCTCTGTGCTGAGGGAAAGACGACAAAATAAGGACTGTAACTGTGCCTACAGTGTGTACAGTCTACTTTTGCTTTAGCCTGCATCGTACTCTTATTTCTGAGAGCATTGCTTCTTCAGCCCAGACATTTCCTAGCCACTTTTTCTGTCTTTGCAGGTATGATAAGTGGCAACCCATAGATTCCTCCCTGGTGCCTCAGTTTCCCTAAATACAAAATGGGAGGTAGTGTTTAGCAGGAGTTTAACTAGAGATGGGAAAGACTCAATGAATATTTATAAAAGTAAATTCAGTCCCTGGAATATAAGATTCCACAGAAATTCAAAGCATAATTAAGGTAAAGAGAACAGATTAGTGTTAAATATATGTGTGAAACACATTTTACATTTCCTTCCAACAAAGGCTGAATTTCATTTACTCCAGTGAGGGGAGAGGAAAGTGGTGTTGTGAATTAGGCTTCTAAATTTGGATTTTGATATGTTGATTAGTGTACTATAGACATAAAGCAACATGTTGACATTTCTCAGAAAGTGTGTGTGTGTGTGTGTGTGTGTGTGTGTGTGTGTGTGTGTGTCTGTGTCTGTGTGGGGTAGAAGATGGACATACATAATAAGCAAATGTAATTACCGTTGGCAGTATTCCTCCAGGAGAGCCAACAGACAGAACTAGAGAAAGAATTGTTATCCAAAAAGACACTTTAAGCTACGTTTCTAATCCATGGAAGCATCATGAAACGGGGATCAGCTCTTTGCATTGCAGTGTGAGGCGAGATCCTGTATATGAAAAGACAGCAGATATTGCCTGCAGAAATCATCTGTGTAATTGTGTCATTGTTTTAGGAAGCAGCAGAAGCCATCACTTTACAGAGGCATCACTGAATTATTTGAGAAATGTGGAAATCAATATAAAGATCCAAAATCAGCATTGACCAGCCTATTTCAAGCCATCCACGGTGGCTTGGAAGCTGTGGCAAACAGAGATCCGTGAGACAGTGACAACACAAAAGGGAAGAAGCTCTCAGAAAGAAGATCTTTGTGTATCTTAAAGCCCCAAGTGCCACACATGCCCTGATTTTCAACAGAAACATAGTCATTGCACATTCTCAAAAGGCACCCCTTTCAGTCTAAGTCCATGTAGTTTTCCTTGTCAAGGTCCCTTGGAGCAACTGAACCTGATTTAGAGTAATAAAGACATAGCCAAACCTTGCCATGAGAGGTGGAGTTCATCAAAGAATTGTGTAGTTGAGACCACTGAGTTCCAGAGACAAGCGAGGAACGATGAACCTCTGTCCCTAGCTAAGACTGTCTGAACCAGAAACTAACTACTTAGCTAATAATCACAATGTAATTTTTTAATGCAAAATATCTGAGCTGTGTTCAGGTTAGATGCTCTGGGACCTCAGTGTGGTCAGATTAGATCCTCTGGGATCTCACTGTGTTCAGGTTAGATCCCCTGGGACCTCACTGTGTTCAGGTTAGATCCTCTGGGACCTCATTGTTAAAAACTGTGGCCTGAGAACAGGTGATATTAGCATGATTTAGGTTTTAGAGATGTGGACTCCAGGCCTCACCCAGACCTACTGAATCAGAGCAGGAGACTTGTACAAATAAAAGTCCAGTCATTGCCTCTGGATACCACTTGGTACATTATTGCCTTAGGTCTGTGGGCCATCTCAGCACAATGATTGCTGCATAAACTCTTAGCAGTTGATTGTGACCACTGAATAAATGATGAACCAGAGAGTAGTTCTGGCATTTGGACAGTCTTGACCCATTGCTACCTATCAATCACAGATTTTGTAAATGTTATGCATTGGACACCTGGCAGATTCCAGACACCATGTAGGTTCTAGAAACAGGAATAAGCGTGACAGATTCAGAACTCAGAAGTGAGCCATTCAGCAGATGGTTAGGAAGGAAAAGAACCAGCAGAGAAAGTGTAGTCAGTAGGCTGATCCTTGTCTAGAATTCTGGTCAGTGTGTCAGTGTCCCCCCAAGACCCAAGCTGTTCTCGGGAGGCTCTTGGTTCATGTAGGCACAGATGCCCAGAAAAGTTGTGAGGTCCTCTGCTGTTTTCCAGTAGGAAGGACTCAAAGTTAGTAATAATTCCACCACCACCACCACCACCACCACCACCACCACCACCACCCCC
>CABHPP010134297.1:0-24655 GCA_902168425.1 Peromyscus attwateri
CGGCCAATGAATGCTCGGCGCTCAGTCCTGAGCTGAAGACTCATAAAGGTGAAGGGTAACTGTGTTCCAAGTGTAATCCTAGGAGAAACCATACATTTTACGACAGTGGAAGGGAGCGTGGCTGAGCCAACCTGCTTTTTATAAAAACCTTTCACCGAGAAGATTCTTGTGCCAAATAAATTTGCCAAAACAGGAACAAATACGGGAGGAAGGGACATTTCACGTTTCTGTGTCAGGCCATAGGGTTGTAAAATTGGGTAATAAATTCCCAGGAGGAAAGTAGTTGGCAAGGTGGATGTTCCCAGTTCAAGGACGGAAAAGAAATGCTGGAGCGGGAGGGGGAAAGTAATAGGCTTGATTTATGATTTACATCAACATATATTTTGATAAGGTTGCGAAACACTAAGGTTGTATGTCCACATCCTGTTAGAAAAACAAGGAAACTGTGACAGTCACCCTAGGCTCCTCATTGGCGTCCAGTGACAGCATTGTGCAATATCTGCAAAAGGCTGAGAAATAAGGACATGGCTCAGTGCGATTATGCAGCCAAATTGGTGCACATAAAGGCCAGAGCAGAGCCTATTGCTACTGACTGGGGGGAGGGGAGTGTGTGCTCAAAAAATGACCCAAGAAGAAGCCTTCCTAAAAACTAAAAACTTTCTTTGGTCATCTCAGAGCTGAGTCAGAGGCTAAAAGCACTGACTGCTCTTTCCGAGGATCCAGGTTCAGTTCCCAGCATCCACGTGGAAGCTCACAAGGATCTGTAATGCCAATTCTTGGGGATTTGATGCTGTCTTCTGGCTTCACCGGGTGCCAGGTGCACAGGTAGTGCTCACACAAGCAGGGGAAACATGCACGCACATAAAAAATAAAATATTAATGACAGAACACTCTTCTTTAGGAAAGATTTCCTTAAAGAGTGTGACTAAAATAAATAGCACAGTAATACATTAATAGCAAAATCAAAGCTCAATAAGGTTTTAACCCATTCAAATATAAAAAAGCAATTATGGGACCATGTTTATAGTCTAAAGTGTTTATAATATCAAAATAATATCATTAATTTTGAAAACGTTCAAGAAAATTGCCCAGAATTGAAGTATGTAATTGCAAAACATCAAGTCTCTCTGTAGTTTTCATAACGATACCTCTATTTTACAAGGTTCTTAGGGCTGGGGATGTAGCTTAGTGTAAAGCCGTAATCCATGGCACTGAAAAATAAAATTTAAAAAAATCTTTTAGGAGCTAGAATAAACAATGGTTTTGAATGTCTTCAGTTTTTGAATGATGTGTAATGACTTAGCTTAAAAAAATAACGTCGTTTTGCTCTATTATGTTGAAGAATCTTGCTGTTTCATTTCTGAATTATTAGTGGGGTGAATCTTTTCATGTTTTTTTTTTGCCTCTGATACTTGGAGTTTCTATTTTTTTCCTTAATTGCTCAATGAATAAAAAGCATGCAGCCCTAAGTTCTGGATTGCAAGCATGACTAACATCAGAATATTTTCATGTGATGCCAAAGAGTTTGATGTTATTTTAATTATAAACTCATTATTTACCTAAGTGGGGTGGGTGATCAGAATGGAATATAATAAATTGCATTAGGAACAGCAAAACCTCTTTAGTATTAAGGTTATTATTTTGCTTGTTAAATTTTTTTATAAAAAAAACTAGAGCCACCATTTTTCTCAGCTGTACTGTATGAAATGCCATTTAGTTAAAAATAAGAACATGAGTTCATATAAAGACACTTCCATTTTATTTCCAGATTTTTTAAAAAGGCTAAATTCTGTGATATTAGAAATGTAGGAACATTTTGGTTCCTCACAAAAGGATCTATTAAGACTTCATAAAGGTAACTTTATCTTAGGAATGGATTTCCAAAAATAATATTTTCCAGAGATGTCTGACAGGATCAGGGTTCATCATTAGCATTACAGCTTGGATGGAAAGGTATCCTGGCAGCCGGGTGCCAAGAAATACCACAAAGTCACACCACACAACAAACCTCACACAGATTTATTGGGAGGGAGAAAAAAACCACGAGGAAACAGCAGCAAACTAAATACAGAGTTTCTTGGGAAGGGGGTGGAGCTTTCCAGGGTGGAGATTGGTGAGATTTCACATCCAGAGACTGGGTTTGTACGGTGGGGACAGGGTCCAGCAGTTAGGGGCAGTTAGAGCATTCTGTGGGTGGAACCGGACCATTAGCGGTCCTAGGGGGAGGGGCCTGGCCACTCGTGTGGCTCGAGGGACTTACAGTCATTAGATTTTTCTAATAAATTCTGAGTACATAGATAACTGCATTCCCTGTCCAGTTTATATCGTGTAAATACTTTCTGCCATGACTATTGCACGTTACTGCTGCGCTGGTTAGTTTAAATGTCCACCCGCTACAACCTTGAATTACCTGGAAAGGGAGTTTCCATCTAGCGATGTAGCTCAGACTGGCTGTGGACGTGTCTGTGGGAATTGCCTTGATGGGTAGTTGGCCCATCCTCCTCATGGCACCGTTCCCTGCGTTGGGCCTTGAACTTCGTAAGTGAAGAAAGTCAGAGGAAAGCAAGTAGTGAGTAGCGGTGCTTAGTCATTTTCTGCTCTTCACTGTGGATGTGAAGTGACTAGTAGTCTCAGTTCCTGCTGCTGCTGTGGCCCCCTCTGCAAGCCGGAACCACAAGCCAAATAAACCCTTTCTTCCCTAAGGTGCTTTCGGTCAGAGTGTTTTATTACAGTCACGGAAAGGAGACAAGAACAACGGCTTAACCTCTACTTGAACTGAGTCTCAAGTGAAATTTTTTATTTTCTGTTTCTGAAATGCAATCTATCCACCTAGTTCAGATTTGGGGTCTTGGTTTTGTTTTGTTTTCTGGGTTTTGTTTTGTTATGGGGGCTCTGGTTTTTTGTTTTTTGGGTTTTTTGTTTGTTTGTTTGTTTGTTTGTTTGTTTGTTTGTTTTGTCGGGGGCTGTTCGTTTTTTGGTTTGTTTTGGTCGTTTTCGAGACAGGGTTTCTCTGTGTAGCCCTGGCTGTCCTGGGACTCCCTCTGTAGATCAGGCTTGCCTCAAGCTCAGAGATTGGCCTGTCTCTACATCCCAAGTGCTGGCATTAAAGTTGTGTACCACCACAGAGACTTTTCTGAAAATCTGAATGTTTGTATACTTGTAAGACAAATGGCTAAATGGTCTTATTAATAAAAAACAAACAAACCCGGAATCAGATATTGGGATGGAAAACTGAGAGATCAGAGGAATAGGACAAGTCACAGACAACCTCACCTCACCCACACCTCAGTCTCCAAAGAGACCTACTTCCTGTATACCCACGCCTATATACCTTTCTGGTCTGCCATCTCATTTCCTCTTCCTGCCCAACTCTTTCACTTCCTGTCTGTCTATACAGACCTCCAGACCTTTATGGTTAGTGCTGGGATTAAAGGTATGTACCACCACAGCTGGCTCTGTTCCCAGTATGGTCTTGAACTCACAGAGATCCACACCGATCTGTGCCTCCCAAGTGCTACCATTGCTTGACTTCCATGCTTTCTTATAGTGGCTGGCTTTTTCCTCTGATCCTCAGATAAACTTAATTAGGGTGCACAATATATCGGGGACACAATACATCGCCACATATACTCACCAAAAATCTTAATCACAGCCTATTTCTATTTCTCGCCAAACATTTCTGTGATCTGTTTTTAGTTATTAAATCAACTCTGACCCTGGACATCTACTGCACATTATCAAAGATTCTGGCTGGAATGACACTTGGCTACACTGACTAGAAAACATTGAGGCCTATGAGCATATGCTATGTTTAAAAAAAATAGAGAGAATAGATCTTCAAATCTCAGTCTCTGTATAACTCTTTGAGCATAACAGAATCTATCATCAGTGGAAACATTTCTGAAGATGTTTGGAGGCTTGTGTGAGATGAGTAGACACTGGACTAATGGCTTTAAAGTGTTTCTGATGCCATTGAAAAACTGATGGCATGATACTTACATTTGTAAAAGACTTAGCTTTACATAAATCTGAAAAGACGCATCTTAACTGGTGACCCAAAGTTTCAAACACCAACCCACACAAATGACTTATAAAGGCAGATTTATTATTAAGGCATATTATGAAAGCACACCTAGTACAAAGGCATGCTGTTGTTGAACACACTTCACAACGCCTTACACGGTACACCTTGTAGGTTACAAATATTATTGAGTTGGTATTGCAATCAAATGAGAGTATTTAAAAATATGATATGCATCTTATATAATTTTACTCATTAGTAATTTGTGAAGAACAAACCCCATGTAAGCTCCATATACTTGTTAGTTTATTGGAGGAAATACAGTCAAAACAAGCACACATATCCCTGTGGCTACTAATTTCTATTACAGAGCTTTACCACAAACACACAAAAAAGGTAGCTAGCTATTAAAGACACTATAATCATTTTTGAAAACCAATAGGCAATCTTCCAGTTTGCAGGCAGAGTTTCTAGCTGGCCAGTCGTCCTTCCTAAAAACTCCACCTACTTATGGTGCCCAAGTGCCTGGTATCTACATCCATGTAAGGCCTAAGAAAGCTTTAAAAAGGTTCTAAATACACAAAGACGGAGCCAAATGCAACTTTCTTGTCTCATCGCTCTCATGCCGGCTGCAGTACAGAGACTCATCTCCCAGACACCGCCTGTGGGCTCAAGCCCTCAGCACAGGTGCCACCAGAGTGAGCCCCACCAGCACACCATGGACTAAGCCACATGGTGGGTTTAAGTTTTGCTCATGCAGATAGAAAAATTTCAATTACACAGTAAAGACAGATCCAGATGGAAAAAAAAAAAAAAAAACTCTAAACGGGTCACAGTGTGTTTAAAAATGTGCATCAGCTTGGGAGAGAAAAGAGATATGGTATCGAAAGTCATAGAAAAAATAGTTTAAAAATAATAAAGACTTTAAAGTAAATAGAAAAAGCCATGTCAAGATGGAAAAGACATGGAGAGTCTGGATCCTGTATGTTATTATGTTGTCTTTGAATTTTCTGATTGTTGATGAAGGAACTACAGCTGCTAAGACACATTAGATCATGGAATCTGCTGGATTAAAACAACCTATATATTTAAAAAATGTCTTGACTTCAAAATGGAAGTCAAAAGATATGTTACTTTGGGGGAGAGGTTATGCTTTTATTTCCATGGGGAAATGAGAGGCTGTGAATTCACTCCAGGTTGATATGGATCAGGTTTGATCAGGGAAGATCACCTGAAAATCCTGGCTGTAGACATAAAGAAATAAACATAGAGAAACTACAAAACGCATACTGTATATTTTCCCTGTTCAAACATAAAACAAAAAATCATCATTGGCTAACTTGTGTACAAGCACAGTCTGATAAAACAAAAAAAATCATCTTTGGCTAACTTGTGTACAACACATAGTCTGTACTTGTATTAATACAGATATGGATGCTACCTTTAAAAGTTATGTATTTTCAGAGCAAAGGGAACAAATAATAAAAACGGATGGCCCAGATGATCCAACATCTCAAAACTCCTCTGTTGTCATTTCCTCAGAGTTCTGTATCCAGAACAGCTTCAAGGTTGCTGGCTGAGATGGTCCAACCTCACAGACTACTCCAGCCAGGACTTCACAATTATCCTGATTTTCTCAAGGCTCCTCAAAACATTCCAGTACCTATAGATAACAGGAAGCAGTATAAAAGACTCATTCTCAAAAGATGTGTTATAGATGTTTAACCATTTAAGGAGGGTTGGTTACACGTTATTAATCATCATCAGAAAAAAGCTAAACAAAAGAGTTAAATTCAAAGATCTCTTTCTAAAGCAAAAAAAGGGGGAATATGATATAGGAATGATAGGAAAAAGGTAGATTATTGAATCTATTTTAATCCAAAAATCAGCTATTAATCTCAAAATATTTTACATTGGTATGGATTTTGGTTTATTGATACAAATTTAAAGATATTTTTGCTATACTATATTTTTTTACTCTTGTTTGGGGTATTGTGTTTATGCAACTCATTTAAAAATGTAATGTATAATTAAAAAATACAGGTTAGTAGTCATCCATAAAATCAAACTTGTAGCCATATTAGGTATGTTTTCAAGGTTTAAGAGATACGTTTAGATAGATAGATGGTCTTAAATAACTTCAAAGACCTACAGAATATGACACTTAATATGTTTAATAACCTAAGGCTTTTCATGACAGTGAGACACTCCTGCACCTGACAGCACCAATTTGCTTCAAAAGAGGATGATGGGCAGTGAAGAAACTCCTTATGGAGTTTGCTTTCTTTGTGGCAAAAGCTAGCCATTTGGGAAAAAAAAAACTGCCCTTGCCTCAATTGCTGACAGTATGGTGTCCAAACTGGGCCAGCAGAACACAAAAGAAAGTGACTGCCAAACTTTACCAAGACAAGGTAGGATAGTTCTTCAAAATTTCTTGCTTCACAAAAATGTCTGTCAGATATACTAGGCCTATATAGGCCAAAGATAGATGCCCCAACATTACAGAAGAACTTTTGATGACTGTCCAGGCAGCCAGATGTCTCTGTCATTAGATAATATTCCCAGCCTTCTGGGGTCTTTAATGGAATTAATTAGACTTGAAGTTTTCCTTAGTTATGATTAAAGGTAAACTAGATATAAAACTTTAGACTCACAAAGATGAGATAAATAATAAAATATTTTCTCTAAATTTGCCAAATACAAATGGACTGGATATTGTAACTCTAATTCTTACTTGATAACTGCTTTTAATGTATATAATTTTTCTATGTTAAAGCTAAAACTTTCCTTTTTAATTAGACAAAAAGCCAGAAATGCTATGGAATAATCTTTTTGTCCACTGTGAATATGTATTACTCTCATTGGTTGATAAAGAAGCTGACTGGCCTATTGCTAGGCAGGATAAGGTTAGGCAGGAGAACCAGACTAAGAGAACACTGGGAAGAAGAAGGGCAAAGTCTGAAGAGTAACAAGCTAGATGCAGAGGAAGCAGGACATGTAGAAAATGAGATAACAGAGGTGAGTGACTCTTCTCTGACCCAGAGAGTCCTACCTCTAGGACCTAGGCCCTGGGACAAAGTCGTTCCCCAGAAACCCCCACCCATCTCTGCCCCAGTTGCCTGCCAGCAGGGAAGACTCCTGCAGGCAGGCTCCCCAATCAAAACCCCCATCGGACCCAACAATTTACAAGACCTATGTCCTACCCCAATACCTATCACCCTGCGATATCAGTGGTTTCCAATGGTCTTAGGCAACACCTGTGAAAGGGTCATTTGACCCCCAAAGGGATCTGTAGCATGAATCTTAAAGAGTCTTATTAATAAAATCAAACCTGAGGCCAGTTATTGGGGTGAATGCTGGTAGATCACATGCAGAACAAGCCACAGCTATCTCACCTCGCCAATTCCTCAGCTGGTCCTCTTTCCTCAGACTGGAAGCCTCTGAGTCCTCATCCAGAATGAATCTCAGCTGAACTGTGCTGCTCCAAAGCCTGAAAGCTTAACCAGCCAAATGCTTCTAGTTTCTGGTCCTCACACCTTATATATCTTTCTGCTTTCTGCCTCACTCCCTGGGATTAAAGGCTCGCTTTCTGGGATTAAAGGTGAGAGTCACCATGCTTGGCTGTATCCTTAAATACATGGATTTCTGCCTCTGGAATGCTAGGATTAAAGGCATGTGCTACCACTGCCTATCCTCTATGTTTAATATTGTGGCTGTTCTGTCTCTGACCCCAGATAAGTTTATTAGGGTGTACAATATTTTGGGGAACACAATACCACCTCAGGAATCACAACCCACAGGTTGAGAATCACTGTTCTAGACTCAGTCTCTAGAAGTCTCTGAACTAATGGGAGTGTTCCACACCTGTGGCCCTCAGCGTAGCCACAGGCATCTACCACATGGTGGAAATGTGTCTAAGTGCAAAGGAGTTGAACTTTAATGGCCTTCAATTTTGAATCATTTTAAGTTTAAGTAGCTCCATGTTGCTTGTGGCTGTTTAATGAATCCCAAGCATGAAGGATGCACTGGGAGCAATCAGGTTGAACAAAGGAATGGATACTAAATAGTTGCAAAAAGTACAATAAAGGCAGAAGAGATGCATACATCATAGCATAGAGAGAATCTATGTCTTTGGAAAACAGCAAATGGAACCTGACATGCATTTTAAGTTGTAATAGAAGGCAATTTTGTCAAATAAAGGAAGAACTTACACTATATTCTAAGGACACTGTGTATTCTAGTAAAATATGGAAACATTCTAATGTATCATCACAACTTTGCATGCTCATGTTGATTTTTTTTTCTTTGGGACACGGTCTCACTAGATAGCTCTGACTGGCCTGGAACTCTCTATATAGAACAGGTCGGCCTCAAACTAACAGAGATCCTCTGCCTCTACCTTTTAACAGCTACAATTCATAGAATGAGCCACCATGCCTGGTACATATTGGATTGTTATGATAAACATCCTTTTGGGCTCCAGCAAGAATAAGAAAAACTTTTTACTCAAAGAAAACAATTGATCTCACTTGTGATTTCTTCTCAGTCACATTGAGTATTAGAAGACAGGGAATAATAACCATAAAATGCTTTGGAAGAGGAACTGAACCAAAACTTCTTACATTCAGACCTATTTACCAACTATGAAGGTAACAGGCAAACATGGAATGATTTTGAAACTATATAGTAGACATGGAGCTACTTTCATCATAAAAAGCTTTATCAGTACAGAAAACAAAGTATCATGATTTCAAAAATGAAATTCAGATCATGCACAAACATCAAAACTACTCAAATACACAACCAAATTTAGGTGAGCATGAGTGCAATCCTTACCTTATAGAATGAAACAAACTTTAACTTAATAGGTAAATGTACAGGATACCAAATATCTTAGGCCTGTTTTTCCAGATGTATAACCTTAAGTAGGGGCTCATGGATAAGTGGTTTATTGAAGAAATCCTCCTAGGAAGCATTAAGAAAAGGGAAGAGAGGGCCAGGAAGGAGAAAGGAGGCAAGCCTTGGCATGAAGGTATGATTTCACACAGAACTGCAGCACATTGTGCTCAAGCATTTCTAACTGAATTAGGATTCTCTAACTAAATCTAATGGTGGTCCGGGCACATGTGTTTGCCTGTTCTCCCTCTGAAAACCTACTGTCAAATGAGCAAAACAACAACAACAACATAAAGTTCAAACAAGCAAAGAAATGGCCGAAACCCAGGGGAATTGAGGCCATGAGGAGAGAGGGGTCAAAGGTTGAACGCCAAACAGCAGGTGGAAAAGGTCCAGCTTGTGATGGGTGAGCTGCTTTCAAGCTTCCTCTCACACGCACACAGATTATATAATTTGGAAAGACATACTAAACAAATGTCTTCAGACACCAGAGAGCAAAGGCTAAGGCCCTTGAGAGAAGAAAACATGTGTCATGAAATAGCCTTCTCCTGGAGGGCATTTGCTAGTTCTGGCACAGGAAAATCGAGCTTTCAAAAGAGCAGACAGATTGAGAAGAGAAAGATGGCAATACACACATGGTGTAAGCCCTGTTCAAAAGAAAGCTGGTGTGGTGGTGGCCACAAAAAACGAGGTATATTTTAATATAAGAAATATTAAATACACAGACATTTTATAATAAAAGAGTGGATTCAATTTTGGAAGGTACACCAAAGCCAAATGAGTTTATGCCATATAACATAGTTTCAAGATGCATAAAGCAAACACCGACATCCTCCTCAAAACCAAAGCCAAATTTAACATACTAGTTGTGTATTCTATAAATATCTATCAGCAACTGTCCTGGTTAGCCATAACCGTGAACTTAACACAGCCTTCAGTCATCAGAGAGGAGAAGCCTCTATCGAGGGATTGTCGAGATCAGGTTGGTCCCTGGGTGACATCATTCCTTAGGCAGGTTGTGCTGGACTATAGAAGAAAGCCAGGTAAGCGGAAGCCTTGGAGAAAGCCAACGAGTGCATGCTGGAAAGCAGAATTTTTTTTTTTTTTTTTGTGGTTCCTGCTTGAGGTCCAGCCCTGATGTCCCTCAATGATGGACTGTGATCTGGAAGTATAAGTCAAACAAGCCCTTCCTCTTCTAAGTTGCTTTTGGTCACAGTGTTTCATCACAGCAACAGGAAGTTAGAACTACAGCTAGTTCGCCAGCAGGCAAAAATCAGCGGGCGTATGAGTCTTGGATTAGCAACTTACTTGATGTAATTGACAAATATCATTTCCGACAACTGTATAGCTTCTGGTTCCCACCCCTTTGGATGCTTTAGAAAGGTTGCTCCAGTGTGAATCTTTTATTGGTTCCTCTATAAGCTTCCCTCATCCCTTTCTATGTATCGCATACGCTTCATCCCCTTCTGGATACTTTGCTGAAGGGTTCCCCTTTTGCTTTACAAGCGACTCAGATAAAACGTGATTTGGAGGGGGTTTTCCTTTGTTCTTATTCCTGGGGTTCACTGAGCTTCGTTAAAAGTGGACTTGAAGTCTGGGTCACATTTAGAAGGTTTTAGGCATTCTAATATTTTTGGAAACAATTTCTCTTCTCCTGTGTGGACTATAATTGTATAAAAACGTTTATTTATTTATACTGAAAGCTGCTCCCATGCTCACTGTTATCTCTGCTGTTTTTCTAGTCTCCTTCCTTCCCTCCTCTCTCCCTTTCTTTTTCACCTTTCATTTTTCCCTTTCTATGATGACTAGTAATTCAAGTTTACTGAAATATTCTTTTCTAATATCTAATTTATAATGAATATAATCCAGTTTATTTTTCATATCAAGCATTTAAATTTTCACCCTTACGATTTTGCCTTGGCAAACCTGTCACCTTCATCATTTCTGTTCGTTTGATTGATTGATGCTCCCCCTGATTATGGGAGAAAACTCTGACCATGTATTTCTTTTGGGAAGCCTGCTGATATCGTTTGAAGCTGGAATATCCTCCACAGGCTGATGTCTGGGGTGGTGGAGCTATTACGAGGGGCTGTGGAACCTTGAGAAGGTGGGCCTTAGTTGATACTTGGGTCACTTGGGCCAGCTCTGAAGGTGGTAGCTCGGCCCTAGGTTCTGGCTGCTTTCTGCTTCCTGTCCTCGACGTGAGTAGTCACTACCTCATGCCCCCTTCCTCCATAGGCAGAACCACTCTTTACATCTCCCCTGCAACAGTGGACTGAGGTCCTCTGAATCACGAGCCACAGTGAATCTGTTCTCCCTTAAGAAGTTTCTGTGAAGCATCTCTCTCACTTCAACGGAAAAGTCACTAATGCGTCTGGCAATTATTAGTGGGTGCCAGTGAATTTTCCTTTCTTGGGTGAAGATGCTTTTTGTATTTCTATAAATAGTCTTTCATTTTCTCCTGGTACAGGGTAAGATTCTCGGAAAGATGTTAACGTTGGTTAAGTTGACTTTAAAGCTTTGTTAAGAAATAATATGCTAATATTTTGTTTTGGGTTCTCTGTCCAACCAATTTGAAGTTTCCCTGTCATCTGAGGATAATAGACACCCTGGGTCTGTGAGCCCTGTTAGTCTTTTCTTTTAATCTTCTCTAGTGATTATCTGTGAGGTTAACTTCCTCACACTACATGTTGATCAGTACCCAACTGAACGCTTAACAGAGAGCATCACCAGGGCTTCATGGCTCATGCTCTGTCTGGGTCTGGGGATACCTGGTCCTGGTGTCCAGCTTACTTGGCTTCTACTAACTCAACTGATTTCTGCTTGGATTTCTCCGCCTATGTTTGGGTATAGAAATCCTATCAAAGATCTGAGTGGCTCAGTTCTAGTATCCTCCTTCACTGCTTCCAATTTCTCATGATAGACTAGTCCTTAGTGTTTAATAAGCCTGATGTTTAATATCCTAAGCAACAATGGTCCATGGACTTTGAATAGTTTTCTAGCTGTTTCATTGGAAGGCTAGAACTGGACCATGTTACTCTACATTGGCCAGAAGAAGCCTTTTCTCAAAACATTTGGACTGAAATGTAAAGAAACACATTCTGGCTCATTTCCTAGGGCATGATGCCATGTGGAACTCTGCATACAAAGACACGAGTGACTAAGACTTAAAAGTTCTTCACTTATTCATTGTTAGTGAGAGTGAAACCGGTGTGGCCACTTTGTGAATCAGTAGAGAAGTGCTTCTAAAAGATAAAAATAGATCCACCATATGATGCAGCTGTACCACTCTTGGGTAAACACCCTAAGGACTCTATAGTCCACTGTAAAATTGCTTGTTCACCCATGTTCATTGTAGCTCTGTTCACAATAGCCAGGAAATAGAAAAAGTCTAGGTTCATCAACTGATGTATGGATACTGAAAATGCAGTGCATTTATTCATGGGATATTATTCAGCTATTGAGAATCACAAAACAAAGTTAGGACATTCTCAGGTAAGTGGATGATGCTGAAAATAATTACTCTAAATGAGATAACCCAGACCCAGAAAGAAAAAGGTCACATATTTTCTTTCGTTTGTAGATGTTAGCTTTGAATCTTCATATACGTGTTATCCATTTGGAATACTTATAGAGGCCAAGGAATTAGTACGGGGCCATGAAGAGGAGTTTCACTGGAGTGTAGATAGAACATAGTGGTACAAATGGTTCTAAGGAAGTGGTAAATGGGGTAGAAGATGGGAGGGTAAGGTGGAAGAAGATATACAGAGAGAGATAACTAACACTAAAGACGTTTTGGGAAAAAAAAAAACCTCATATGTGGTGATAGTTTGTGTATGATCTAACAAATAAAGCTTGCCTGAAGATCAGAGGGCAAAGCCAGCCACTAGTTAGCCGTAGAGACCAGGCAGTGGTGGCACACACACCTTTAATCTCAGCACTAGGGAGGTTGAGATGGGAAGTGATTTGGCTGGACAGAGAAAAGAATATAAGGCAGGAGGAGAAAGAAGTCCAGTCCTCTTTTTGGCTGAGGAGTTTGCGAGGTGAGAGGTGGCTGTGGCTTGTTCCTTTGTCTCTCTGATCTTTCAACATTTACCCCATATCTGGCTCCAGGTTTTTATTAAGACCAATTAGGATTCATGCTATACTCATAAGCAAACCTTTTACTTTAGATGCTTCCTAAAATACATAATTATATACTTACATATATGCAAGAAGAATTTAAATTATTCTAGAATGGGGCAATAATGTCCCTAATTTATACCACACACTAACAAAAAATCCAGTGCAAGGAATTGTTGGCCAATGAGGGCCCATAGATCCCTAAACATTACAGGCTATTGCCAATGCTCTTGGTCATACTCCAGAACTACACATTAAAAACCTATTGCTGAAGACACCACATACTTGAGTTGTACAATATGGAGAAATCATACTGAGCTGGAAGCTTCATTCATACTGTCTAGCTTTCATAGTACTAAAAGGTGCCAAGCATGCTTCTAGAGGGGAAAAGTAACCATCAGTCTTTCCCATCTGTGAGCCCTTCGAGCTACAATCATGCCCAACCTGCCAAGACATGAACACTTGTACAACAATGGCACATACCGTGGTAGTAGCCAACCACTTTCTGATTCAATTGAAAGCCTACTTCATAAGTTGAAACACATAGGTAGTGTCTTAGCCAATATTCTATTGCTGTAAAGAGACACAATGATCACGGGAACTCTTATAAAGGAAAACATTTGATTGGGGCTTGCTTACAGGTTCAGAGGTTTAGTCCATTATTAGCATGGTGGGTAGAATGGTAGCACACAGGCAGACATGGTGCTGGAGAGGTATCTGAGAGTACTATATCTGGATTTGCAGGCAGCAGGAGACAGAGAGAATACCGCTGGACCTGGCTTAAGGATTTGAAACCTCAAAGTCCACCTTCTCTTTCTCAAAGTTTTTTTTCATACAGTGTATCTTATCATGATTTTCTTTCTCCCAATTTCCCCCAGATTATCCCTACCTCCCTACACACTCAACTTTACGTTCCTTTTTTCTCTTTAAAAACGAACACAAAAAGAAAAAAACATATACAAAGGAAATAAGCAAAAGAACAAAAAGACAAAATGTTGCCCAAACAGAGTAAAATGGGACAAAAGGCTTCCAAATTACCACTGAGTTCATTTTGTGTTGGTCAACTACTCCTGGACTGAAGTGTGGCTATTATACTTGGTAAGACTTTATTGGAGGAAACTGATTTTTCCTTTGAGTATAGCTGTACATAGCTTTTTGGTTAGGGGTGGGAGCCTATGTCCACTTCCCTGTCTCAGCGCTAGGATTCCATCAGGCTTGAACCCGTGCCGGCCTTGTGTATTCTGCCAGAGTCTCTGTGAGTTCATACATGCATCAGTCCTATTGGTCTGGAAGATACTATTTCCTTGAAGTCACCCATCGCCTCCGGCTCTTACCATCTTTCAGACTCCTACTCCACATATATCCCTGAGCCTGAATGGAAAGCTTTGAATATATCCTATTTAGGATTGAGTGCTCCAAAGTCTCTCATTCTCTTTGTTCCTTTGTGGGTCTCTGTGTCAGTTCCAATCTACTGCAAGAAGCTTCTCTGATGATGGCTGAGCAAGGCACTGATCTACTAGATGGCAGCATGTAATGAGGAATCATTTTATTGCTATGTTCTTTTAGCAGAATCATAGTCTTAAGTTTTTACCTAGGCCCATGTCCTATCTACTCTCAAGTTCTTGGCCACTTTAGCAATATCAGGTACGGCTCCCATCTCATGGAGTGGGCCTGAAGTCTGACGTGAAAGTGGCTGGTGACTCCTATAACGTTTGTGCCGCTATTATACCTGCATACCTACAGACAGGTCAGAGTTTGTAGCTGGGAGATGTGGTTGCCTTTTTCCTCCTGTAGCATGCAGAGTACCTTCCAGTACCATGAACACTAGTTAGTAGTAGTAAAACTTGTAGTTGGGCACCAGCTAGACTTCTCCATGGTTGATGGTACTACATTCTCAATTCCATATGGCAGCACATTTATCTGTAGCTTCGGGTTTCTGAGGCCTAATTAAGACCTCATCAGTTGTATCTGTATCTTTAAATGCTTAAGATTGTACCACAACATGCTATATCCTATTCCTCCAGTGTTCCATGTCCCATACAGGGTTCCATTGCTGTTTTATCTGTTAATATTACTATTCCTATCCATTCTCTCTCTTGCTCCCTCCTCCCCTCCCTCTCTCTCCCTCATCTCTTCCTCCTTTCCTCCTTCTTCTCTCTGACTTTCTCCTTTCCTCCCTCTCTCTCCCTCCCTCCCTCTCTGTCTTTCTCATTCTCTCCCTCCCTCCTTCCCTCCCTTCCTCCCCTTCCCTCTCCCTATGTGTGTTCTGTTTAAATTCCTTCATGACTGTTTAAATTTGAATATTGTCAGTCTACAATGTAGATCCTAGAACACCATATTTAAGTGTTTAATGTTGGTCAACTCTTATTACTTTTATGTTTGTTTTTAAATGTATTATTTCAGGGCTGATCACTTGGTATTGGATAACCAACTAGGAGAGCTCATCCCTAATTCTCCCTAATTCTCCCTAATTCTCCCTCTCTCAGCAATTCTTAGTTTGCTGTGGTTCTTTATCTAGGAGTGGGGTCACGTGAGATTTCCCCCTTCCATGCTAGTGTGTCTATTAGTGTTATTATTATTTGGACCTTGTTTAAATAGCCATATTGTTGCAGTATTATGGGTGTAACTTCCACATCATTTCTAGGAGACACAATTTCACAGCAGACTTCCTGGTCCTCTGGCTCTTACAACTTTCCACCCCTTCTTCATTGATATTCCCTTAGCCTTGGGTGCAGGAGTTGTGTAGAGGATGCTATCTGTTGGGGCACCCTGTGATCAGATGTCCTCTGTAATTGACTTGTTGTGATTTTCTGTGATGTAGTATTGCATCACGGAGACAATACTACAGAATACTACACTAATACAATAATACTACACCACAGAAACAATACTGCAGAATAATACACTAATACGACAATACTACATCACAGAAATAATACTACAGAATAATACACTAATACAATAATATTACATCACAGAAATAATACTACAGAATAATACACTAATACAATAATATTACATCACAGAAATAATACTACAGAATAATACACTAATACAATAGATACATCACAGAAACAATACTACATACTCTATGTGCTGCAATACTACCCAGACTCAGCACATTGTACTTATATATCTATGCATATACACACCGAACAATAATAACCAAAGGAAAAAAGACCATGAACTTGAAAGGGACTTGGGGAGCAACGAGAGGGGTTTGAGGGAGAAAAGAGATGGGTCAAATGATGTACTCATCTTTTGATTAAAATTTTAAAACTGTTAAAGAAAAAAAAACAAAATAACAAAAGAAAAGTCAAATTACTACAAAGGGATCTAAACAAATCAAAGCAATACAATGCCTTTTAACCATTATCCAGTATCCTGACATTTAATGACTTAGTTTCAGGAGTTCATTTTAGATATATTGCCTTTTACACACAGTTGAATTACTATGCACATATTTGAAGTTTCACAGTATTAGGGGCTATTTTGGTTAATATTTGAAACAATTGAAGTTAGAATTAATTTAATTGAGTTATGAATTAACCAAATTATCAAAACCAGTATATTAAAAACTAAAAAGAAATTGCTACTTGCCTTAATGGCTCACTAAATGCATGCTGTTTCTGCTCACACCACATGATGGCACCACTTCAATTAACAATTACAAATACTAGACTCCAAAATTTGACTTTAATTGTGCATCTTTTGAATGCCACTAGATCTTCATAGATGAATCTCCAGCATAAACTGCAAGCTCCCAGTTGGTAGGCCTGGCCAACTCCATAACTGACTTTGAACTATTTAATAGTGAAACTTTAACTATCAAGATTCCCCAAGATCCTCCCTGCTCTGTAAGGACCGGGAGCTGAGTTTTCCTGAAAGGTTTTGCTACCGTCTTTTGAAGCGGCCCCCATCGCAAAGGAAAGGGGTACGTGGCACAGTGTTCTGTTTATATAGATGTAAATTCCAGGTCAGATAAGAATCTTCCACAGAGTCCATTCAAATTTGAGAAATGAGTGTCCCAAACAGTAAGCCCAGATCAGAATATTACAAAATAGTGTGGAAGATTGAAATTTTGTCCCATGCTTCCCAAGGTAATACTATCAGGGCAAATGAGTGGACACAATATAATCGTATCCAAGAAATTTTTAATTAGAGTGCCATCTGCCATCCTTGCTTATTAATGTCTTAGACAGCAAGACTTCCTGCCATGACCCCACTTTTTATATTGTTCCTTCCTCTCCCTAAGAGAGAGTCATTTTTATGTCAGGCTCCATGCCCTGTGCAGTCAATATTAAGTAATATTTAATTGTCACAAATCTTGGTGAGATAATCACTTTTACTTTATAAGTGAAAGGGAACTCAAACACTCGAGGTCTTTTATCTAGCGAGGAACAGAGCAAAGGTCTATTTGTGCTGTAAGTGCAACACATACCCTTCACCCCAGGATGCTTCCTGCCACCCTAGAGTGAGTGTACCTCTGCTTTCTGTATTGACCTTTTCTCAGTCTGCATTGAATGCCACCCTTAGTCATACCTGAAAACTTGCTGCTAGAAATAGTCAATCTATTCCCCAATTAAATACAACCACTTAAAAATAACAGTGAAAGGGTCTTGCATCACTACCATAGACCCTGGGCTGTCAGTGTACACTGGGACTGTCCCTTTCAAGATTCCAAGGGTTTTTTTCTTGGAAGGATAATTTCAGAGAAAGGTGCAGATCCATGCTGTGGGATTTGAAACATCTTCATCATGTTAGGACTGGAAAACAGCAATGGAGTTAATTATTTCACTCAGACTCTAGATGCTGGGTTGAATAGGTGAGCATTGGAATCATCTGAAACAGGAAAGATTATCGGGTCCAAATAACTGACAGAACTTGAATATGTTCTCCCAAGGGCCTGTTGGGCATCTGGCCACCCTCCAATCAAGTCTCTTGAATGCCTGACAATTCTACAGTCCAAGAATCACTTTCAGTTTTGAGCAGGTAGGACTGTTTTTTCATATGCCAAGAAGCTGGAGGTAGATGTGGCTGCTGAAATTCCCAGAGGATTTCCCACTTGCTGAGAACTCCTTCAGACCTGGGTGGGAACCATTCCCCAGGGGAAGGGGGCATCAAGAGAGTCTTCGACAGGCCAGGTGCTAGAGGAGAAGAAAGCAGATGAAGATACCACAGGCTCTGTACAACCGGATTCATAGAGAATTTCACTTATATTGTAATGAACTTAATCTGGTTCAACACTTTGTAATGAAATATAAATGTACTTAATTAAACAAGGTCTAATTCAAATCAGGACAGTCAAATAATGCCAGCTAAAAACAAGAAAAAGTCTTAGGGTGTAAATCTGTATATACATTCATTCTGCTATGTTAATTCCTTTTTCTAGATTGTGTGTATAAAAAAAAAAAAAACATATGGGATTAATTTGAAGCCATTGAGTGTCTGGAAAGAGAGAGACAGCTGTAACACTGTTTTATACATTTTTCTTCTCCAACACCTAAAATAGTCAGTTCCACAAGGGGGAGCTAGTGACATCTTATCCTAAGAATACTAATTTGAAATAATGTGTTGTTACTGTATTTATGTAGTAGTGCAAAGTATTCAATGCACACAAGTAGTTACTTAGGGAAATTAACTTTGTTATTACTCTATCCTTCAAAGTAACATTTCAGATTACTAAAATTGAAATTTAAATATAGTATTATCTCATTTAAAGAGTAAATGTTAAGCAGGCTATGATGATGGTGCATACCTGTAATACCAACACTTGGGTATTGGCTGAGGCAGAAAGACTATGAATTTGAATCCAGATTTGGCTATATAGTAAGTTCCAGGCCAGCTGGCTTCTGCTGTGAGACCTATAAAATGAAAAATAAGTGTTAAAGATGCATTTTAAAAATAAGAATTAACATTATTGCCAATATTATAATTTAATAAACAAAAAATGGCCAAATACTATATTACTTTAAACATCAAAACTAAAGTGCACGGAGTGGCTCCTTTTGTGTGTTGAAATCCTACTAAATTCATAGGTACCCTAAATTTGTAGAGTCACCAAAGTGTCTTGTATTGTTTTGTTCTTGGGAATTATGAATGTCTACTGGCTTGGTCCTCATTTGAGTGTCTTAGTGACCAACATGAACACATTAAAGACATGTAGCCTTATATGAATATACATATATGCAGTCATATCTGCATGTGAATACATACATATACCATTACTTAAGACAACTAATACTTGTAGGTCTCTGCCACCTTCCAGTTTTTACATTATCCTTCATTTGCTATATCCAAATGCAACAGAAGAAATGGCAAGAAAACCAGCTTATTGTATAGGATAACACTACCAAACTGACTGGTTCTAAGAAGTGGAGGGGCTTTCTCCATATTTAGTGTGTTTATCCATAGTATTTCTCTCTGAGGAAAGGTGAGATGTACCTAGTAATAAAAATGATAATTACTTAGGGCCCAGTTATATGCTAGGTATTGCATAAGAATAATTATACCAGGCACATTTTATTTTATCTTCTTAACAATTTGAGAACTTAAGCATTATCAATGACACTGTTTTAATGGCTGAGAAACTAAGTTCTTACCAAGGGTTCTGGGTTCCTTGCTCTAAGCAAGATTTGAATCCAGATCAACCTTATTACCAGGACCCATATGGGGCTCGTGGAATAGCTCAGCTCTTAAAGGCTAGGCTTACAACCAAGGTCCACTGCCAGTAGCAGTTTGATGATACTGCCAAGTTCACAACTTAGATTTGTATGCATCTAGTAGAATATGTTTGGATGTTATTGGGCGTGCAAAGTGTATGACCTTCTTTGATGGATGTCATGGGAAGTGGGGCAGGGATGGAAGAAAGCTATCTCCCAAACTTCAGATCACTCTTGGAGTAGCATAATTTATCCTTGAGCACTGCACTGTGGTGAGGGAGATGTACAAAAGGCAGGTCACATTCCAGAGTGTTTATATCAACAATGGGATAGCTTATCTTTCATGGTGTGAGTCTTTTGGGCTCCCACAAAAACCCCGTGAGTCTTTGATCAACTCTTTCTCCATCTAGAGAAAAGGTGGAAGTCGTGTCTGGGAGCTAGGAATGAGTGTGACATGAAGTAGGTCTTACTGCTTAGACTCACAAGGTAGGTAAGGCAGCACACTTCCTCACCAGCAGAACCGTGTCTGGTCAGATTCTCTGTCCCTCCTAATGAGAAGTCTCCTAGCTGATTCACCAAACTCCAACAGAGCAATTTATGAGGCTATTGGGCAGTGCTTTCTCAGACTTGGCCCTTGGGAGAGTGTAGTCAAGATCAGATAAGTCTCAAGATATACATAAAGGCTGAAGAACTGAAGCAACCTCATGTTCTAATCTGTGTGATCCAGGAGTTCTGAGGAGAGGAAAGGGTGGGGCTCAGTGGACTCCCTATTGTTGAGAAAACTGTAAGGTTTCTGATCAGAAATGATTCACCTCTTTGATCCAGAGAGAAGAAAGTCCTCCTCCACCAAGACAAATACCAAGAAGGCTCAAAAGAAAGGCTCAGAGCCTGGGGCCTGCAGACTGTTACTCTCAAGGAAGATGGGTCCCCTGGCTAGGTGCCAGTGTAAGCCTCCTGTCTGATGTGCACATGTTCCTGTCTGGGTTGGGAAGAAACCAGCCAAAGATAGTCAACAAAACTAGACCTGTGTTACAGGCCTGTAATCCAAGCTTCTCAGGAGGCTGAAGCAGGAAGGTCATAAGTTCAAGGTCTGTCTGTAGAGTGCATTTTAAAGTAACCTAGGCAGCTTAGGGAGACCCGTCTCAAAATAAAAAGTAAAAAGAAGGCTGACAATATATTTCAGTGGTAGAGCACTTACCTATAGGTATATGAAATGTACTGTGTTCGAGTCCCAGTACCATAAAAGAGATGGGGATGGGAGAGAAGGAAAGAGACAGAGGGAGATCATCCCTACCATCACTCATGGCAAAGACAAGTGAGCTGACTGTAGGCCCAAGTAGGCATTGCAAAAAGTAGGCAGCATCTAAATCCCTGCCATGCCCATGGTGGTGACTGCTCCAAACAGAAAATTCTGGTAATACAAAACTATAGGTTTGTGGCACTAGGCAATGATGGATGAAAGAAGCAGAAACAGTATAGTTAACAGCTGGCTCTCCTGGACAGACAACCACAGAGTAGAAGGATCCTAAAGAACCCACTAGGATACTTGTATGTAGACCACACAAGAAAGATCCCAAGGGAGGGGAAGGATTAAAATCAAAATTGAGATTGATGCTTTAAAGTAAGTGTAATGGGTTTTAGTGGCTCAAAGTGACTGGAAATTTATGGGATCTATCCCAGATGGTATTAAGTGACAAGAAATGAAGAATGGATTAGGCATGGTTGAAGGCAGTGACTGGAAGAAATAAATCCTTTATGTATTTACACCACACTGAGTGGACTGTTCATCAGCTCTCATGAAATACTGGAGAATTTCTCTTTCTCCATTTTCAGCTGAAAATGGCCCAACAATCAACAGAAACTATGGCATCAGATGAGAAGTGGCCATGATAAGTGGGGCACCAGTACCTTCCCATTCACAACCACACTGCCTTGTTTGTCTTCCTAGACAACCTGCTTCAGAAAGTCTTGATAGAAAAGATTGAGAGTAAGCCACAAAGAGATTACTGTGTGTCTAATGGTTGCTTGGGTTGCATAAAGACCTATTGGTTTCTCAAGAATCAATTCAGAGCTCCATTTTGAGAAGAATGAGAAATTTATCACTTTTCATATATGTAATTTATGTCTCTTGTTCTTTTCTAGATGTTAGGAGACTTTTTTTTTTTACTTTAAAGTCTAATTCTAAAGATACATTATGCTCATTATCTCCAGTAGTTTTTAGGATCACTGAACATGGGATGATTCTGGAAAGGATGATGTGATAAGGACCAATAAAAGTAGAAGCCATAGGTGTTTCATTGAAATACGTGTGGAGTTCTTAGCTTGTGGGGATCCTTAGCTTGTGGAAGATGTGGGTGGGCTGCGGGGAACTGTGGACTGCCTGTCAAAGGATGCAGCTGCTACTCCATTCCCGCCGACGGTTGCCATGTGAACATCACACCTGGTTTAGCCAAGACTTCCAGTTTCTCAAGATAAATGAAAAATTCACTTTTTCATATAAATCTCACTATTTCTAAGCATTGGCAACTACTCAAAAAATTTTCAGCACTATCAGGGCCAAACAAAGCACATCTGTGGGCTGATAGGGCTGGTGGGTTGCCAGCAACCTCTGGCATAGGTAACGGGAGAAGGTGGTCAGAACTGAAATATGGGATGAAGGCTCCAGGATTGTTGATTGTTATTGCCGCTAAATGGGCTCTGGATGTCTCTCTGGCTGGAAATAGGAACATTGTAGGAGGTCTGAACACTAGAAGAAGCCAGTCAAATTCTACTAATGCTGAAGAATGAGGTACCGGTACCCCTAGGATGATGTCACTCACCACATGTAAGCTGCAGGAAGGCTTCTTTCAGGCATCCCTGGGACAGGCACGGAGACCAAGTGTCAGCTAAAGCAGCCATGTGCTTTGGTGACATTCATCTGGATGTGCCACAGTTGGGACGGAGAGGGTGCAAAGTGAAAAGATAAATCCAGGCACATGACAGAATCTCATGAAAGCCTGGCGTATCAGGGATTCCTTGGAAGAGGAAAACATTACAAAGACAACTTTTCTAAGCACACAGAAAAATCATTTTGAGCCAAAAGGCCAAATGTCTTCCTCTCCTTGGATAGTGTTTTGGGTGGAGGTGGACTGGACAAGTGCTGGCCCACATTCAGAAATGAGATCAGAGCAGACCACGTGTGGTTCTAAGAAAATACTACATTGAGAAACTGGCCATGAGGTGAGCATCATGTTTTGACATTGAACCCAGACTGGGTTGGATATGTGTATTTCTTTTTAGTTTATTTTTTTTGAGAATTTTCTATACAATTACTGTATTTAATCATTTCTCCCCCTTCTTCACCTCTCTCCAACTACTTCCACATTCCCGCTGATCCCTCCCACATTCATGGCCTCTTTATTTTTAATTATTATTGTTACATATATACATATTAACATCTAAATATAACCTGATGAGTCTATATAGTATTGCTTATGTATTTATTTTAGAGTACTGACCACTTGGTACTGAATAACCAATTAAGGGGCTGGCTAGTTCCTGGGGAAGACTGATTGTTCCTCTCTCAGCAGCTATTCGTTCCCTATAGCTTTTCATCTAGGGATCTGTGTATTTCTAAGAAAACACTCATCTAGTATTTGCATTACTCAGCTGCCTCCTAATTTTTCTCCCTGTTTATGAACTTGACCTCTACAGTTAGTTCCAAACATAAACCCCAAGTCATACTTCATAGACCTGATCATATCACTGGCTCTGCTTGAAAACTCCCAGGCGTCTCTTTCTCATCTGAAACCAATCCCAGAGCCTTTGAAAGATCAAGGTCCCTAATCCGTCCTCAGCATCCTTAGTTTGTGTCATTTGCTCCAACCCTGACCACCTCATCTATCCACTGGCTCCAGCCATGTCCTGAACATATCTACTATCTCTTCTCTCCCCTGCTCTCTTCACCTCCTCCAACATCTGTCTACCGGAGTTCCTCAGTTTCTTTCCGTCTTGTTCAACTCAGCCTCCGCTGACCTCTCAGTGTCCATAAGCAGCTCTGCACCTGTCTCTCTCTCCACGTTACCGTGATTGTTGTTCTCAAACTATTTACCACTACCTGGCCCACGTTCTTTGCATTTATCTGTTAATATAACCATTCGCCCACCATAAGAACACATACACCATTAAGGTTTTTACCTACCGATCTAACCCCTAATCCCAGAGCGGTGCCTGGCACGTAGTAGGTGCTTGATAAATGTGTTGAGTGAAGAAGTGAATGGAAGAGCCAATTAAGGAAACTTTTAATGACATCTGGGTAAATTAACAGAGGCTGGGGAAGCACTTCGACAATTTTTCAGAGAGATTTAGAACCCTGGTGCATTTCCAACGCTTAAAAACATATAATTGTCGTTGTCTATTCCTCTCCCGTGGTGAGTAATGTCAGCGACACAAAGTTGAAAGGGTGGGTGGCTGCTTTCTGGAAAGAAGGAGGGCTGACTCCTTGAAACTGTTGAAAGATCAGAAAGGAACAGATAGGATTCCAGGCTTGCATGAAACGCTTGGCTCCGGAACGGCCCACATGTGGGTTTACAACAGAGAGGACACGATGTCTGCAAGCTTGCGGAGACCGTGCCAGAACCTGCAATCAGGACCTGTGACTTCTCTGTGTTTCTTAACTTTCAAAAAAATTAAAAAAAAAAAAACACAACCACCACGATTTAGATATATTTCTTCAGAACGCTGGCTGTCATCAAGATCCAGTAGTGACAGCAGTCTTCGGAGATTCCTAGTGGGCTTGCCTAATTTGCTGAGAATTCTTTTCTTCTGTAATACATATTTCTAAAACATAATAGGGAGAGAGAAAGAAACATTTGAAGTATTTTCTCCCAAAGCTATTTTTTTCTTCTCTTTCTCTTTCAGATAAATGACATGTTGTAGTACACATCTATAGTATATATATATATATATATATATA